>JAODXP020005562.1:0-51364 GCA_027497455.2 Sardinella longiceps | reverse complement strand
GATGAATAAATGTGAATTTCCATGTACGTAAGCAAATTGGGCGGAGGGGTTTAGGGGAAAAATGTGGGTTGAGGTGGCCATATAGCATGCTGTCACAATGCAACTGAGAGTTCAGGAAAAAGGGTATCAACATGAGTCAGATATGAATGAATGAATGAATGAATGAATGAAGGAGACATATGATGCTTAAAGTATTTCTCTGTAATTTTCTCGAAGAGGATAAAACCACAGCGTTGCAAATCATCTTTACATTTTCTGGAGAGCAGTAAATCTACTGCAGTTCTTTATAAAGCAAAGAAGAGAATATGGTCACTCATCACAGTCATCACCATCACTGGGTTCTCCATACACCTCCACCTCACACAATGTGAGGTAGTCTTTCCGTGGAATGACCACATTAACCCAGCGACCCTCCATGCCATTACACTTGAAGACCTTGGATTCCCCAGCTGCAATATGCAGGTCAGCACACCTGGAAACAGGTACAATATGAGTAACTTACAAATATAATGAACATGAAGGTGGTACCAATGGGCCAAATTTGGAGGTCTGGCTCCAAGACTATGGAATGTGTGTTAACTTACTTTGGGTTGTTGTTTCCTTCATCATCAAGGGAGTTACCAATCCTAAGCTCAGCTCCATTCAGTCTCTCTGAGCAGCAGTCTCCTCTGTTGGTGATGATCACAGAGTCTACTTTGTATTTCTTCAGGAGATCAACTCTCCACCATGGCTTTAAGTGATTAGCCGTGTGCGTGCAGGAGCCTTGGTTGCCGTGGGAGTTTCGGTTGCCATCAATGGCATTAGAGGCATGTGATTCACCTCCCCAAGGCGCACGAACCAACTGTGACTGGGTGGCTTTCCCACGAAGAGCAACATTAGGACCTATTCAAATTAAAAGAGAGGCATGATTCATTTTTCTTCTACTTATCTTACATTCTCAAATCATTTTTCACAGCATTTATTTTTTAATCTGAGGGTTTGACAAAGACTTACAAAAATATTATATTATGCTATTATGATCCTATAAAACACAGTAGACTATAAATGATAGCAAACAAAATGAATGTTGCCAATTTATGAAAGGGATAAAGAAAAATGGACAGCCAAAAATTCTTGGAACGGAGGCATGTCAATTTTAATCGTATCCATTGTACTTCATCAGAAACATTCTGAAAAAAAGGCTTTACATGAAAAATACTGAGCTTGTGCTATAAATAATTTCTTTATATATATTTTTTTTACCTTCAGCCGCTCCTTCCATGGTGCCACATAGAAGGACCACAAGGCAAAATAAGAATGACATCATCCTGCCAAAGCAAAACTTGCAGATCTATAACATTTCTTTTAAACATAATCAACATCATGTATTTCAGGGATACATTTCTTTCACTTACCTTCTTGGACTTCTGCACTGTTCTCTTGCTCTGTATGTATGTCTAACATTTGAGAGTTAAGCAGGCTGATTTTATAGCAGGCTAAAGTCATTGAGTCAACATGATGGTAAACATTGCATTACATCATAAATTACCTCCGCTAAGGAGTTTGCGTTTTCGCCGGCGTGTGTGTGTCTGTCTAACATGTACAACACGTCACCAATATGAAAATGCCCGTGACCAGGCAGCAGGGCCGTTTCAAGGTACATAGGGGGCCCCAAGCAAACAGGACATGGGGGCCCTTCACTCCCCATAAATACTTACATGAACCACATTGTTATAATTTTCAAACATCATCAATATAATTATCTGTATTGTACAGTTGTCTAACTCCAGTTTAAAGTCATTTTTGTTGAAAAACACCACCAACATAACTACTAAAATGATTAAACAGTCAATCTTGGGGGCCCCTTTCAGCCTGGGGCCCCAGGCAATTGCCTGGTTTGCCTGCCTTGTTGTGACGGCCCTTCCAGGCAGTACCGTATGGGTGGAGTGGTTGGCAGTGAGCAGACAGACAAGAGGATATGGGGAGCGTGTCTATGTTCCCACAGCTCTATATTCCCACAGCCCTATGTTCCCACAGCTCTATATTCCCACAGCTCTATATTCCCACAGCCCTATATTCCCACAGCCCTATATTCTCACATTTCATAGAGTTTAGTTCTTTCTTAAAAGTCAGGTACTATAGTACACATTTCTACCCCTGCCTGGTAGACCCCTTATGTAAGTTCAAGAGGGAACTCTAGAGCATCTGCCTGAAAGCATAAGTTGGCATAAATTGGTACTGTATGTGAGATGTCCATGACCGATTTTCATCAATCATGACACCTAAGTATCAAATCATGACACCTAAGTATCATCAAATCAAGGTCCCATTACTATATGTCAAAATCTCTTAGATTCCCTGAGGTGAGATATTCCATATTCTAAGATGTTAGATAAGATATTGTATATGATATGACACTTTATTTGTCAGTATGTGGACAGAAATTCTTTTTGCATCCCTGAGGGGCTCATTTAAAAAACATAGTGCAGGACCCCAAAACAGATAAGACAATACAACAACATACACAAAATCAATACCCCTGGATTCATATTGCACTATAGTTGGTTCAGAAGGAGGATTGAGTGGTATACAAAAGAATGTTTGAATTTGATACGTTTGTAAGAGGGAACTCTAGAGCATCTGCCTGAAAGCATAAGTTGGCATATATTCTCTGTGTAGGACGTGAGGAGTCTGTCAGTGTTTGTTCTAAGACTGCCCTGCTGGCCTGAATGTGTAGTGCACTGTGTTGCTGTGTTTTGTTTTTGTTTTGCCATGTGTCTTTTGTCTCCTCCCACGCTAGTCATGTGCCCCTCCTTCTGATTTTCCCGCCAACCTTAGTTTACACCTGTCCTGAATTTATCAACTCATTACCTTGTTTGCTCTCATCCAATAGTCTTCCCTGTACCCCGTATTTAAGTTCAAGATGCCTTATGCCTGGTGTCAGATTGTGCCTCTACCACAGTGAGTGTGACTGTTACGAGCCTGTTTCTCTTGTAACGTTTGTTGGATTACTCTGCCTGTTTTGCCTTGGATTATTTCTGATTTTTGCTATTGGATTTTTGTTGTTCACGACCTGCCTCAGTTAGTTTGGACCATCTTCTGTGCTTTGTCGATCTGTTATCTCCTGTGCTTTGTCCAACTATCTTCTGTGTTTTTGAACTGACTTTTTGGCCTTAAAGGAAAACTTTTGACCTTTCTTGCTCCTTAAAGGAGAACTCTGAAAAATAAACAGTTTGTTGCTTCAGCTCATCTCGTCTGCTTTTGGGTCTTGCCTGCTAACCTAACAGTACAATCTGACCACTATGGACCCAGCAGACCCAAACCAGGTGAAGACTGCCCTTGAACAACATGGTATTGTTATCGGGAGACATCAGGCCCAGCTGGACTCGGTCAAAGCGAGCATCAGAGACCTAACTGCTCAAATTCAACCTCTCCAGCTAGCCAGCTCTGCCTCCTCATCTCCACTCCATGAACCCGTCCGTGAACCCCGGCTGCCCCCTCCTGAAAAATACTCCGGTGAGCCCGGCACATGCCGTTCTTTTCTCTCACAGTGTTCACTGATTTTCCAACTCCAGCCCACAACCTTCCCCTCTGATCGAGCTAAGGTGGCCTATGTAATCACACAGCTTGCTGGCCGGGCTAGGGAGTGGGGTACAGCCCTCTGGGATGCTGAGTCGCGGTCATGTGGTGATTTTGAAGATTTTTCATCCGAAATGAAAAGGGTCTTTGACCGCTCTAAACATGGTCATGAGGCGGCTCGTGAGCTACTGCGCATGCGTCAGGGGCGCAGGTCCGTGTCAGACTTCGCCATTGATTTCCAAACGCTGGCTACCTCAACAAGTTGGAATGCTGATGCCCTGTTTGATACGTTCTTGAATGGCCTGTCTGATGAAATTAAGGATGAACTGGTGTCTCACGAATTGCCAGCAACCTGTGAGGGCCTGATCAATCTTGCCATCCACATTGATGTGAGGCTACAGGATCGTCGTCGGGGAAGAGCTCCTGCTCCTGGTTGGAGAGTCGCCTCCAACTCTCCTGCCTCCAACACTTCAGCCCATTCTCCAGCTCCCAGCACCCCTGATCCAGAGCCTATGCAAATTGATCGCACTCGTCTGACTCCAGAGGAACGTCAGCGACGCCTTGACTCACGATCCTGTCTGTATTGCGGGCAGCCTGGCCATTTCCTTACCCGTTGGGTAAGCTGGCAACGAACTCTCCTACCAGCCACTTTGAAATGGGACAAGCATCAACAACAGGTGATGGCTCTTCTTGACTCTGGGGCAGAGGAGAACTTCATAGATTCATCATTCCTGTCTCAATGTGGAGTACCTACAACAGCCCTTCCGACTCCCCTGGTGGCCAATGCACTGAATGGACAACGTCTGGCCAAGATCACCCATGTCAGCACCCCGGTGAGTTTGCACCTTTCTGGCAACCATCATGAGCAACTTGTGTTTTATGTTATTGACTCTCCTCAGGCTCCCATAGTGCTTGGTCATCCCTGGCTTGTTAAACATAATCCACACGTTAACTGGGTAAATGGGGAGATTGTGGGTTGGAGCTCGTTCTGTCACTCTCAATGTCTCCTCAATGCACAGACTCCTGTATCTTCAGACTCCAGGCCTCCAGAGGAGTATCCTGATCTCTCTTCAGTTCCTGCTGAGTATTTGGGCCTTAAGCTGGTGTTCAGTAAGTCCAGAGCCTCCTCCTTGCCACCCCATCGCCCCTATGACTGTGCAATTGACCTCCTTCCTGGCACGTCTCCACCTAGGGGTCGCCTCTATTCTCTCTCCCGGCCGGAGACAGAAGCCATGAACAAGTATGTCCAGGAGTCCTTAGCTGCTGGTATCATCCGCCCTTCCTCTTCCCCTGCTGGTGCTGGATTCTTTTTTGTAGGGAAGAAAGATGGCTCCTTACGTCCTTGTATTGACTACAGAGGTTTGAATGATGTAACCATTAAAAATCGCTACCCTCTTCCTTTGATGTCGTCTGCCTTCGAGTTGTTACAGGGGGCCACAGTGTTCACCAAACTTGATCTTCGGAACGCCTACCATCTAATCCGTATCCGGGAGGGAGATGAGTGGAAGACAGCCTTCAACACCACCTCTGGGCACTATGAGTACCTCGTCCTCCCATTTGGCCTTACCAACGCCCCGGCGGTTTTTCAATGTCTGGTAAATGATGTACTCAGAGATATGATTAATAAGTTTGTTTTTGTTTATTTGGACGACATTCTGATTTTCTCAAGGTCCCTGGCCGAACACACCTCCCATGTCCGAAAAGTACTCCAACGTCTCCTTGAAAACCAACTCTACGTGAAGGCAGAGAAGTGTGAATTCCACAGAGACTCTGTTGCATTCCTGGGGTATGTGATCTCAGCTGGCAGTATCCAGATGGACCCACAGAAGATCAAGGCAGTGGTGGACTGGTCGACGCCCTCATCCAGACGGGAACTTCAACGCTTTCTGGGGTTTGCAAATTTTTATCGTCGATTTATCCGAAATTACAGTGCTCTGGCTGCTCCCCTCACTGCTTTGACTTCCTCTTCTGTCAAGTTTTCCTGGTCTCCCAAGGCAGAGGTGGCGTTCCAGAACCTAAAACAGCGGTTTACCTCTGCTCCGATCCTGATCCAGCCCGATCCACGTTTGCAGTTCATTGTGGAAGTCGACGCCTCGGACGTCGGGGTGGGAGCAGTGCTGTCCCAACGCTCTGCCAAGGATAACAAGGTCCATCCCTGCGCCTTCTATTCACACCGTCTCACGCCCCCAGAACGAAATTATGACATAGGTAACAGGGAACTGTTAGCTGTTAAACTAGCTCTGGAGGAGTGGAGACACTGGCTTGAGGGGGCCACCGTACCGTTCCTGGTCTGGACCGACCATAAGAATCTTGAGTACATCCGTTCAGCTAAAAGGGTCAGCTCCCGCCAAGCTCGTTGGTCCATGTTCTTCTCCAGATTCAACTTCACCCTGTCCTATCGTCCGGGCCATAAGAACTTGAAGCCTGATGCACTCTCCCGACAGTTCAGCTCCTGTGACAAGGCCCAAGAATCACACCCCATCCTGTCTGATTCCTGTTTTGTGCGTGCAGCACATTTTGATATTGAATCTATTGTCTCTGCAGCTCAAGCTAGTGAAGCTGGGCCCAGCCAGTGTCCACCTAACTGCCTCTTTGTTCCTAGTTCTGTCCGTCCTCAGGTCTTGCAGTGGGGGCATTCATCCCAGCTATCCTGTCATCCTGGGTCCAGGAGAACTCTGGTCTTCATCAGTCGGCGATTCTGGTGGCCAACCATGAGGGAGGATGTCTGCAACTTTGTCGCTGCCTGTCCTGTCTGCGCCCAGAATAAGACCTCCACACGTCCACCTGCTGGTCTGCTGCAACCTCTGCGTGTCCCTAGCAGACCTTGGTCTCATATTTCCCTTGATTTTATTACCGGTCTTCCTCCCTCAGATGGCAACACCACTATCCTCTCAGTAGTTGATCGCTTCTCCAAGGCAGTACACTTTATCCCTTTACCCAGCCTCCCGTCTGCTAAAGAGACGGCTAATCTCATGGTACAGCATGTGTTCAAATTGCATGGCTTACCTTTGGAAGTGGTATCAGACAGGGGTCCACAGTTTACATCCAGTTTCTGGAGGGCCTTTTGTGAACTCCTTGGTGCTTCTGTTTGCTTATCCTCTGGGTTTCATCCACAGACAAACGGCCAGACTGAGAGAGCCAACCAACAACTGGAGACTGTTCTACGCTGTGTGACCTCCCAGAACCCGACCTCCTGGAGTCAGCAGTTGCCTTGGGCGGAGTATGCCATCAACTCCCACATCTCTTCCTCCACTGGCCGGACCCCTTTCGAATGCTCCCTGGGCTACCAACCACCACTCTTCCCAGACCAGGAGAAGGAGGTAGGAGTGCCTTCTGCTGAGGCTTTCATCCGCCGCTGCCGCAGGACATGGAGGCGCACCCGCTCGACCCTTCTCCGTGCGTCAGTCCGGATGAAGGCCCAGGCTGACAAGTGCCGTACTCCAGCTCCTCGCTACCGGCAGGGCCAGCGAGTATGGCTCTCCACCCGGGACCTCCCTCTTAAGACGGAGTCCCGTAAGCTTGCCCCCCGTTTCATCGGGCCTTTCCCCATCGCTAAGGTCCTTGGTCCCTCTGCTGTCCGCCTGAAGCTCCCTGCCCCCCTCCGCCGCATCCACCCCGCCTTTCATGTCTCCAAGGTCAAGCCGTTCATCACCAGTCCCTTACACCCTGCCCCCAAACCCCCCCCCACCCCCGCGTCTTGTTGATGGCTCAGACGCCTATTTTGTGCGCCGGCTGCTTGATGTCAGGCGTCGGGGCCGGGGGCTCCAGTACCTCGTGGACTGGGAGGGCTATGGCCCTGAGGAGAGGTGCTGGGTCCCGTCCCGACACATCCTGGACCCAGCGCTCATCAGGGACTTTTGTAACCGGAGACCTGTGGCGCCTGGGGCCGCCCGTTGAGGGGGGGGTAGTGTCAGTGTTTGTTCTAAGACTGCCCTGCTGGCCTGAATGTGTAGTGCACTGTGTTGCTGTGTTTTGTTTTTGTTTTGCCATGTGTCTTTTGTCTCCTCCCACGCTAGTCATGTGCCCCTCCTTCTGATTTTCCCGCCAACCTTAGTTTACACCTGTCCTGAATTTATCAACTCATTACCTTGTTTGCTCTCATCCAATAGTCTTCCCTGTACCCCGTATTTAAGTTCAAGATGCCTTATGCCTGGTGTCAGATTGTGCCTCTACCACAGTGAGTGTGACTGTTACGAGCCTGTTTCTCTTGTAACGTTTGTTGGATTACTCTGCCTGTTTTGCCTTGGATTATTTCTGATTTTTGCTATTGGATTTTTGTTGTTCACGACCTGCCTCAGTTAGTTTGGACCATCTTCTTTGCTTTGTCGATCTGTTATCTCCTGTGCTTTGTCCAACTATCTTCTGTGTTTTTGAACTGACTTTTTGGCCTTAAAGGAAAACTTTTGACCTTTCTTGCTCCTTAAAGGAGAACTCTGAAAAATAAACAGTTTGTTGCTTCAGCTCATCTCGTCTGCTTTTGGGTCTTGCCTGCTAACCTAACAGAGTCAGAGATTTTTCTGGATATTCTAAGTGTACTCTTATCATGGCCTTCCTGAATGGATTAAGCCACAGGTAGCCCAAATGATTTTTGAACATATTTTAATTTGGTTATGTAGTTTTACTTTATATTCAACTGATAGGCTATTCAGCCAGGCTGTAGCCTACTGCAATAGAGCATGACTCCTTGAATCACTGATGTAAAACAAAAGTTGATTTGGCTACAAGCTCCAAAGGATTTCAGTCTCTGAAGAAAATAAATGTGCTGCTGTATCTTTTTGCAGATATACTCTTCTGTATGTGAGATGTCCATGGCCGATTTTCATCAATCATGACACCTAAGTATTTGTGGACTTGGACTTGATTATGACTTGACTTGACTCTGCATTATGAATCTTCATTGGGGTAAAAGGCAGTTAGGTTTTCTAAATATGATTTCCTCTGTTTTAACCGTATTAATAAGAGCATTTTTATCACACCATTCAACTTAACCAATCCGCCTTGCCCAAATACAGTGTTGAATCATCATGGTCTGCAAACAGAGTCAGTAGGGTGGAATCATCTGAATATTTCAAGAGAAACTTGCCTGAGGGACTGCCAGTGAAGTCTGAGGTATTCAGGGTAAACCACAGAAAAATAATTTAGGTGTAAATATTGACTATAGAGTCTCCTTTCCCTTTCTTTGCCCTGCGAGGCAGTCCCTTTTGCCCTGTTCTAGGCCCAGTGGTAAGGGCTTAAGACTTGTAGCCCAACTAAAAGGTTGACAGTTCTATTCCTGTCCAATGCATCATCTAACAATCAGTAGGCCTACTCTAGAGGTTAGATTCTCTGCCCGAGCCCGAGCCCGGCCCGAGCCCTACCCGAACTTGGGCCGGGCTCGGGCTGACATTTGCCGTCACTCTATCGGGCTCGGGCCGGGCCGGGCTCGTGATCAATGTTCCATAAATAGAATATTTTTTGTTTTATTTTATTTATTTAGCCTATGATGCTATAGTGTGTGCAAGTATGTATTATGGTTAAGTAACTCAGTAAAAAATGTTATCTAAACCAAAGGTGATTAATAGAAAAAAATAAAATGTTTGGACAGCTCTGTGCAGCGTTGAGCAGCACCTGTCTGTTGCGCTCTGTCGGCTACATCAGTCATATAACGTAATATAAAGCTTCTAATGTGATGGGGGAAAAATAAAATAAAATTAACCCAGTCCAGTGGAAAGCATAAGGAAACATCAAGTTTGTTTTTCGCCAGTAAAATCGTGCTTCTTTCGTTTGGGAACCGAAAGTGAAAGTGGATACATTTGGAGAAATTACGGTGTTTCTGAATACAATACGGGTAAACGTTGCAGCATTTTGGTCAAACTCAACGCATTATAACCTCCGTCTATTACCAGAAAACTTCTGGTTAAGGTTTTTGTTGTTCGTGGATTTGCCAGCATGACGGTCTATTGAATGAATGAGCAGCCTATCTCAGTGAATGAGATGAGAGGCGCGCAGAGCGGCTGTGTCTCAGCGCAAGGTAGGACAGAAAGACGTGGACCTCAACACAGACATGAAGCCTTGTCAACAGGCAATATGCTTCAAGAATATGCTGAACAAATGTCCGTAAATCAATCCGGAATTGTTGCTGAACATGCAGTTACAAAAGTAGGCCATTATTAGGCCTATTTAACATGTCGGGTTTAAATCGGTCTCGGGCTCATTATCACACATGACATTATCTCTCGGGCCGGGCCGGGCTTGGGTAGAAAATGATCGGTCTTCGGTTGGGTCGGGCTCAAATTTTTGGGCCCGATCTAAGCTCTAGCCTACTCTCCAGCAGGCAGCCCACTATACCAGGTCAGTATGTAGGCTACTTCACTTCACTGTGTGCTGTGTTTTGCCAATTCCACCTAGGTTAATTATAAATTATATTCTTATCAAAACTATATAAAACCTGCATAGTTTTATATAAATTTCATGTATGTTTCATACACAAACCAATAGAATGTGTTTTCTCATATAGAACAAACACAAAAACCTATGTAAAACTATTATAAACATTCATATACTGAAAGAAAATGTTCCTTATAATTTACTTATTCAAATCATATATATTGTGTGCTTCATTCATATATATGAAACGGGCCACTTTTGTAGTATGTGCCATATACAATTTGGATAGTCATATATGTGTCTGGCAGGAAAGGTTTCTATATGTTTTTTTTATATGACACTTCTTATAAGTTTCATATAAAACTTTTTCATATGGGTCTTTATATAGTTTTAGTGGTAGCCAAGCAGCTAAGCAGCTATTTTTGTAAATGCACAGACCACACTCACCAAGTGAATAGCTGTGTAGGCTACTTTCTGTGGTCAGGTCAGTCATCATCATGCTTTACAGGAATGTTCCAGGATGTCTGTGGTCACAGACTGTAGTATCTGTGCTACACGCAATAATTGTAGTACTGATGGTCATTAACCACCAGTTTAACAGGGCAAATGTGACTTGCAGACATGCTTGGATTTCATGATTCAAAATGTCAAACACAATAGCTTTTGCAATAATTGTTCTGATTATTTTGTGTTCATTTTAGAGATTTTTTTTCTGGCCCCTTTTGTTTTATAAGAAGTTTAATGAGTTAGTTAGCAATGTCCTTGTATGGTAATAGCTAGAAGCCAAAAATCAGCTCTCCACTTTGTTTTATATGCTACTGTATAGAAGACAATGTTCCATTTCACACATGAGATCAGAGACCATAGTGATTAACATGTGCATGTATGGAGTTGGGAAACATGTTCCAGGAACTTAACTTAGGCTACTTAAAATACAAAACTATCAAACATTTTCTGTTGAGCTGTCAAAAGTTTGCACAAATACACCCATTCATGTATTCTGAATATATCAAATGCAAAATGACAAATATGTCATTATGTAAAAGTAGATACTTTTTCCAAGTTTTGACCTTAATCTACAATACAAGGAACAGCCAGAAGAAAACCCCAGAAATGGGTTCAGACTTTCAACTGGTATGAGCTCTGTAAAACTGTGTAATCATGAATTTTAGCACATTGCTTGTCCTCATCAACCAGCTCCTCGTTCTACCCTTCTCTTCATACTCAGCTATTGTGAAACTATTGCTTGCTTGAGTTTATGATTTGATTCACATAAAAATGTGAAGTTGTTGAAGTCTAGCCTACTTAATTATGACCATGGACGCAGTATAAACATCTCCTACATTACAAGGTGATGCTGTCTTATGGCTTTGTCGTCCAACTGCATGGTCTTGGCCTACTTGGCTATTTAAATCTTCAACCAATGAAACAAAAAGCAAAGTTACTTTAAATCATTCTCGTTAATCTCAATTTTTTTTTCACTTTTACTATTATATATCAAAGGTACTTTTCCATTACTTGTCCATGCTGAGGAAGCAGCTGTTGAAATGGGACCAGGTGTGACTTTACTGTGTGGTCTTCAGAGTAATCAAGAGGTTCTGTGGTTTACTCAGCAATTTTGAAGTCCTGTCAAAATACTGCACCTAAAATTTCAATATAGATCCAAAGACAAAAATACTCCAGTACTGCTGAGTGACTATACTAAGGAAGAGTATGAGGGGCGCCTGACACCTGAGGTCACTGTGGCCAAAACCCATTCTCTGCTACTGAAGAACATCACTGAAGCTGATTTACAGCTCTACTAGCCTGGCACGCCCTCCCAACACCTTCGGCATTGCTGTCGCTGGTCTGGCCAGCTGCTGTTCGGGCAGGATTTCTGAATTCCCCTAGACGGGGGAACTGCCCCCTCTTGGTCGAGAACCAATCAACTTTGAACAGTTCCAACGGCTCCTGTTCAAGCAATTCCCTTCGCGTCACATACATCAGAGGAAAGAGTGGTGTGATTGGTTTTGCTTCGGCACAGCATTTTCTAACATCGACCAGTAGCAAACCAAGGCATTTCAGGGAGGCGGGTCAACCGTGCGTTTTGAGAAACTTTGTTATACGGGCTCTTGGTCAGACCAAAGTCTCGTAGAGCTTTGAAAGTCGATGGCAATCAGGCTACAGCTCTACTGCTGCATTGATCTGCTGCTACACTTTGGAAACTGCACAAGGCTGACAGCTCCACAGAGAAACAATACGGGTACAGTAAATGTCAATTGGCTTGTGTTGCAAAAGAAAAATGACTTGTTGCATTATGAATGAAATACTATCATGACAAAGTACACCAAGGCAAGGTAACTAGTAGGCCTACTAAACCAATGTACCAATCTGAAGCCATTGTAATTGTATTTTTTTCTCTTATCTCTGCATGTTGTTGATAAAGTTAGTAGCCTACATTGTGGGAGCTACAAAATGTATGATGGGTAAAAAACATAAGCCTAGCTCTCCCAAGTCCTTTGCAATGCACTTCACCGTTTGTCTAGTTCTTCTTTTGAGATCAGTGATTGTTAATGTTGGGAAAGCAAGGCTTCATGGGTTAATGAAGCTTTTCAGCGCAAAGGCTCGCCAAAAGTAGCCTGGCTAATAAGCCGACTGTTGACTCCGTCAATTGAGACATGTTTGTTTCCGTTTGGATATGACGTAGGGGAGACCGGGTATCTAAGTAACACATTTTTTTCAAGTCCTAACAACGGCCATTTTTTTCAAAGCTACAATTCTGAAACTTGCAGGCAACATACCCACATTTGTCTTTTACAAGTGGAAACTATTTAAATCTCCATTCTATCACAGAATTTGTGAGATCATGACAAATGTAGTGTGTACCATTGTTACCACCTACCCCAATAGCGGGGTAGGTAATATCTCCCCATGACATAAACTTAAAGGAATTATCCAGAGTGAATCAACACGTAACCCGACTGATGCTGACCACAACACAGACTGAAATAGCGAAACAGCCGCCAATTCTAAAAGATGCAGGTATACAGTACAAACTAAGTAATACTGCACCCGGGGTCATATTTAAATGAGTGAGGGTAAATTACATGTCACACAGTAGATCCATTGCTGATATTTAATTTTTTCAGTTCTTTTTTTTTTGTTTGTTTTTTTTATCACGTATGTGGCAAGTAGTAGTAGTAGGGGTAAAAAAGATGTATCCTGTAAAGGTCCTCATCAATTGATGTTTACGTTTGTTCAGTGGGATTGTTTCATGGCTATTCTGAAATATGGCATCACTATTGGCTGTCAAAGTAAACACACGGCCTAAAGCTTTCATATGGGGTGCCGTTCGTACAGGGCCGGTTTTAGCCTTTTCACTGCCCTAGGCCAGATTTGAGTGTAGCCCCCTGTTTTCTAGAAATACAAGTGAAGAACTGAAAGAAAAAAGTAATAAATGTATTGCGATGCCCCCTTGATATTTAGCCCCCTAGGCAATTACCTAGGTTGTCTATGCCTGGAACCGGCCCTGCGTTCGTAAAAGATTTGTTGTGTAAAAGGTCATGTCATATTTATTGAAAAAAGACAACTACAATTTCTAATGCTCACTTTTTCACTCATTTATGTACTACAAATTTGAGTAAATTGGTGTAGAGATTATATGGATGTCCTGTGGAGCACCACCCGCCACATCGCCCAGCCATTATGTGCTGAGCAGATCTTCAGCATGCCACCATTCTAACTGAAAGAGTGGTTGGGACTTCTGGACATATATATGGATAAACTTTATAGAAGTTTTTATTTTTAAACCAATTAAAATATTTTGCTTCAACACAACATTAAAACATTATTAATGCATGGATCAACGTTATATTTTCCTGCAGGTTCAAAATTAGATTTGGGCCTGTGTCTGTTTTGTGTTTGGCTGTTTTGCTTGTATGATCAATGTTCTCAGACTTGATCTTCTTTGTCAACATCTTTATGATGGATTTATAAATAAAAGACAATTATGGTGAATAAAAGGGATATTGCAAGTAAGATAAACTATACTTGGTTGCAGAATGAAATGTAAGGTGGATTATGACCAATTTCACAGGAGACCCATGTCTAGATTGACTCTCAATGGCAAAATGCTTGCCTACAATGTTACTCCATGACTGATCTCACTCCCTGTATAGTAACCTGTCCAACCAGAACTTTAGACAAAAACATGTAACTTGATTTTTGTGGGACAATATTTCAGAATTATTCTGATGTTCATCCAAAACCATGGACAAATTGTAGACCAGCACTATGGTAACTACTGACTTTTCCCGCATGATGACTAATGAGTGTGACACACAGTTAGGCCTATAGGCTACACTCTTAATGTCTATGAGAGTGTGGGATGACTGTTGAGCTGTGGGTGTGGATCCCCAGAAGGCAAGTCCAGGTTTTTTAGGGCTTTTATGTAGGCTATAAGACAAGGAGTTGAGTTCTGATAGTGTGTTCAGCTGAATGTACAAGACAACTCTTTGCACAGTAGGCCTATTACAATCTCAGACTGTGAAGTTCTATCCTGCCGAGGCAAGGTAGTTTGTCCCCCCCTGGCGGTATAACTTTCACGGCTGGTTGAACTGGATGTGGTCCAAAATTACATTGTAATTTACACTGACAGAGATGTTGAATTATAGGCCAACAAAAATGTTTTGATAAATAGAGTTTTCGAAAACGCAGAGCAGATAGTCTAGAGGCCACGTGTTATTGACCCCTGCAGACAGTTTTGGAAGGCAAGGCAAGTTTATTTATATAGCGCATTTCATACACAAAGGCAATTCAATGTGCTGTACAAAAATAAAAACAAGTACAGTAATTGGTAAAAAGTAAAAGCACAGTAAAGACATAAAATAATTATGTGAAAGGTAAACAGGGCAATTTTTAAAAGGGGAATTAAAGGTTAAAATATACAGAATAGACAAAATAAATGGACTTTAAGAGAAAGCATCTGAGAACAGTTTGGTCTTAAGCCTAGATTTGAAACTGTCAACAGTAGGGGCATTTTTTATTGCACAAAATGTTAGCTGGAACTTGGTTCATGCCTCTATTAGCTGATGACATTATTGGGCTATTTTGCCAATAAAAGGAATACGGAGATGTGTAGTAGGATACAAAAAATAGCCTAATATAAGCTAGGCATAGAGCTAAATAAATAATTAAAAAGCTTACATAACTCGTTCAAGTTGCCACCGTTCAATCAGGCTGCATAGGCCTATGTTTAACGGCCGTCAGGAAATGACTGGGACTGAATTCACATAGGCCCTATCATACGGAATATTATTCGCTCATCCTAATTATGGAAATACAGATAGCCTAATATCTAGCATTTTGGGTTGTGCGTGATCTTATGTGAATATTGGAAAAACACTCTCTGCAGCTGTTGAGGACAGACTAGAATAACTGGACTGCCAGGCCTTTGCTATAATATTAGCTAATATTAGCTATAACTCTTCTAGAAGAACTGAACTTTGCATTGGAGATGAAAGTGATGGTATGGATACTGATAAGTAGGGCCTAGTCCTGAGGTTCTGTTTCCAAACTGTAGCTTTTTAAATACATAGGACCAGGGTTCGAGTTATGATTCCATCTTCGTGGGAGCCCATGAATTAAGGCCCACAAACTAGGCAATATAACATACCATCATTAGATCCTCTAGCGTCAGAGGCGAACCCCGACTGTTAGGCACGGTAACTACTATCGGTCACAACCAAATCATGGTTTACAATCAATTAAGACATTGACTTATGTTTACAACCTATACATTGCAACTGCGCAAGCATACAGTACCCCTTTATCATCAGAGAACATAATAACAGCATGCCAATAAGGCAATAACACAAAAAGAAAAGATTATCAAAAACACCCCTGTAAGCGCTTCCCAGCGCGCTCGCAAATCCATAAAAAGGTTCCACCTCCCATACCTCGGTTTGATCCCCGCTTATGATAACTTTATTTGTCAGTAAAATATTATATACTATTGTATTGTCAGAGCCCCCACAGATGTTTGAGTTTGCTGCTTTCATGGGAGCCAGACCTCTCTCTATGGGAGCTCAGCTCCCACTGGCTCCCACCTAACTCGAACCCTGCATAGGACAATTGATTCACTGTATCCTACTGTATTTGTAGATATGACACTCTCCCTGAGATATGATATTCCTGATGGTGAAGAGGAAGAGATATGGAACTGTCAGACCTGTGAGTGTGAAACTGTGGATCTATTTGATTAACTGAAAATACATTACTGTTACATCGTGTTCTAAATGTTGCCGTTACATGCTGTTCTAAATTATTTGGATTTGTAGGAGCCTAGAGGAGAAAAGGGATTTGGTGGACCCTCTTCACATCAAGTACCGCCAGCTGGGGATCAATACATTTCTGCAAAGGGCTCTTCACAGCCTAGAGGACTCCAGTGCTGATCTGGACCTCCAAACCAATGCCCTGAAAGACCAGCTTAAAAGGTAGAGTACTTACAACAAAACCATACACCTTTAACCATGCATTGCCAATGATGGCAGTGTAATGAGACCCTTAAGCCTTTGCTGTTGTGAAATTGATTTGAACATTTTGTACATGCTTTTTTTAATTATTCAAAACGTTCTTTTGCAATGACAAAAAGTGACAATCGCGGGTGCGGTTTTGTTTCATTGTCTTTCTGAAGCTTTGGTATGGGTATATCTTGGGTATTGTGTTTAGGCAACTCATTGGCACCATATACAGACAAGTTTTTTTTTACTGCCACCGGCTGGAACGATGAAGAATTACCGAACGATGGAGGGAACGACTGCTCTTAGGCAGTCGTTCCCTTCAGCGAGATTTGCGACCATGAGTACGATTGTCTGTGCGATTGTTCGCAAATGTTCGTTTGTAGACACACCGAACGTGCGAGTGAAAGGAAAAACGATCCAAACCACCGTCGTTGTTAGCCAACGTTGCTTTCTAGAGACGCACCCCTGGTTCTCACGCAGACTTATGGTGACCACCTGTCCCGCTTTGCGTTGGATTGTACAGCAATTTTACCCTTTGTCCCGCGTCACGCAAATTGAACATCAGTCCCGCATGTTCGTTCGACACATCGATACGTCGACCTTTTGTTTCTGTTCAGAGAAGCGCAAGTTGACAGTTTGACCCGTATATCAACCAAGCTATTAAAGCGCACAAACACCTTCACAACTTTGAAAGTAAATCTCAAATCTGAGAGCGCACTGTCAGGTCCGACTTCAGTTCGGATTTCGGATATGTTGCCACGAAAAAGAATACGCTTTCAGTTACGATTGTAGAAAACCTCTTGGTTGTCAGTGGATGGAGAGAGAGTTTCTGCGCTGTGGGCACGATCGCGCACAGCTTATTATGGTTTTATGCATATGTGCGCCAAAGGATGAAAGCTTTATCATTAGCTACATTCATTTAAAAGCTGCAACTCTAGAATTAATATAAGACAAGGTAATGTAGCCCGCTACTTGTTGAATTTCCCACGAGATGAAAAAAATACTTATCTTACCTCATCTATTTTCATTTAATAAAAGCTGCAACTCGAGAATTAATATAAGACAAGGTAATGTAGCCCGCTATAAAACAGGGCACTCCACGCATCAATCCTAGTTCTGCAACATCAGGTGCATCTCATCTGGACTTAGGTTCTTTTAAGGGAAAGGACAGGAGCACACTGGTGACACTTGCAGTCTTTTTTATTTGTGCAAAAAAAATGACTAACGTTTCGACTGATACGTCTTCGTCAGAGTCAACCCGCTAGTTAGCCCGCTACTTGTTGAATTTCCCACGAGATGAAAAAAATACTTACCTTACCTCATCTATTTTTGCAATGGCATTTTCATGGAACTTAGTGAGACATCACCATTGCTTTTGAAAATAATGATCAAACATGCAGATTTAGACCTGGCATATTATTTTGCACAGAAATAGTTAAACTTGAAGCCAAGGCTTAATATATTTTTGTGTCTTGCATATTAAGTTGAGTTTGATTCTATACCTAATTTCTGAGAGCTTACTTTTAATTGCATAATGCCTGATCTTTTAGAGAATTATAGTGTTTATATATATGGGCAATTCCAGCGTTATGGACGTGACATTTTCATGCATTATTGATGAACAAATTGCCACATAACCTCCGCAAACACCAGTGCCACCAGAGCGACACCAGTGGCAGGAATGACATCACACCCTCGCGCACCCACAGCAACGGCCACACAGTCACCATTCAGGAGGATGAGGTGAGAAGGACGCTCAGTAGAATCAACCCCAGGAAAGCTGCTGGGCCAGACGGGGTTACAGGAAGGGTGCTTAAAGCCTGCGCGCCACAGCTCTCAGCCATCTTCACAAGGCTCTTCAACCTGTCCTTATCCACAGCTACCGTTCCACCATGCCTCAAATCTGCTACAATAATCCCCCTGCCTAAAAAATCCACAATCACCAGCTTAAATGACTATCGCCCAGTAGCACTCACACCAGTGATCACCAAGTGCTTTGAGCGGCTGATCCAGCAGCACATCCTAGCCAGTCTCCCACCCTCTTTTGATCCACACCAGTTTGCATACAGAGCAAGAAGGTCCACAGAAGATGCCATCATCACCGCACTCCACAGTGCACTGTCCCACCTTGAACACCAGGGGACCTATGTGAGGATGCTCTTCGTTGACTACAG
The DNA here is from genome assembly GCA_027497455.2 of Sardinella longiceps. Classification (NCBI taxonomy): domain Eukaryota; kingdom Metazoa; phylum Chordata; class Actinopteri; order Clupeiformes; family Clupeidae; genus Sardinella; species Sardinella longiceps. Next base: position 32,766 of record JAODXP020005562.1, on the reverse strand, counting down.
CTCTGCCTTCAACACCATCATACCGGAAAGACTCATCATCAAACTCACCAACCTGGGATTCTCCCCATCCATCTGCCAATGGATCATGGACTTTCTGACAAACCGACCTCAAACAGTGAAAATAGGTAAACACATTTCATCCCAACTCACACTCAGCACTGGATCTCCCCAGGGCTGCGTATTGAGCCCTCTGTTGTACTCTCTGTACACCCATGACTGTACCCCCACCCACCCCACAAACACCATCATCAAGTATGCGGACGACACAACCGTGGTTGGCCTCATCTCAGGGGAAGACGAGGCCGACTACCGAGATGAAGTCCGCAGACTGGTGGGGTGGTGGGGTGGTGTGAGGCTAACAATCTCATCCTCAACACATCCAAAACCAAAGAAATAGTCATGGACTTCCGCAGGAAAAAAACAGGTCTGGAGCCCCTCTGCATCAAGGGAGAATGTGTGGAAAGGGTTCCAGCCTTCAAATTCCTGGGCGTGCACATCACTGAGGACCTCTCTTGGACCACCAACACCCAACACATGGTTAAGAAGGCCCAGCAGCGACTCCACTTCCTGAGAATACTCAGGAAACACCACCTGGAAGAGAGACTGCTGGTGTCCTTCTACCGCTGCTCCATTGAGAGTGTGTTGGCCTACTGCATTTCCACCTGGTACACCAGCTGCTCAGCTGCAGACAAGAAGGCCCTTCAGCGCATCATTAACATCGCCCAAAAGATCACAAACTGCCCCCTGCCCCCTCTGCAGGATGTCTTCCACTCCCGCTGCACCACCAGAACTGACACCATTCTAAAAGACCCCACACACCCCGGACATCACATATTTGCACTGCTGCCCTCTGGCAAACGCTTCATGTCCATCAAGTCACATACAAACAGATTCAAACAGTTTCTATCCCACTGCCATACGAACACTGAACACACCCAGACACTCTCACACACGGCTCACCTAAACATGAAAGACTGTGCCCTTCTGAGGGTGGACTGTTCTTTGGCACTTTACTCCTGGACTGTTTGCAACTATGCACTTTTTTAACTTCATTCTACCTCACCTGGCATTCCTATGAGCTTGAATGTGCTGTTTTGTATGTGTATGTATGTAATGTGAGCGTATGTTTTGTGTGGGTCCCTCACCCTACTATGGGGCTATGGGAGGACAGAAGAATGGGGATGAGTGATGGTGTGTCTGCATTGTCTTAAATTATTATCTTTTTAGTGCACCTTGAGGATTGTTATCCAATTTCGTTGTATTCTGTGCAATGACATTAAAGTATTCAATTCAATTCAATTCAATTCAATTCAAAACTAGCAGTATTTCACAATTTTGTTCATATTCTTATGCAAACTCCATGGCTGAATATAGACAAACACAAAAAATTTATATCATGATTTACATTATAAGAATATGAGCCATTCAATTTGCGTTATGGACGTGACGAAAAACGGACAAACTTTTGAGAGAGCGTAGTTTTTGCTGTGAAGTGTGTGAAATTTTTAGAGAAATGTAAATATTACTGCATTCATACCAATCAGGACGCCTAAGTAAAGACAGAGAAAGACTTAATTTCAAATGTAAATGTAAAAAAAGTTGGTTTTCATTGGAAGAAATGGCGTTATGGATGTGACGTTATGGACGTGACATCTGGAAAAGCCCTCCAAAACGATACAAAACAATTGTGAACGGTGGATTTTAACCTGTAACGACAGAAATAGTAATACAACAATAAAAAATAACTGATAGCATTGCAGCTTTGTGTGTGTTATCACCCACTTATGCCCATTATAAGCCCCTCCATAGACTTACATTATAGCTGAATAGGGTAAAAATTTTAACAAACAGATATCCTTTCGAAACTTGCTCAGTTGAATATTTACATTGAGACGATACTTTTTTGTATTGGAAGTTTTCTGAAAGAATTTGTATGTCCATGTAGGAGAGACTTAAATTTTTAAGGTGAGGTTTACTTTTTCGTGGAATTGCCCATATACTTTAAGCTGTCAACCTGTCAGCATCTAGCCTATCATTTGGTCTGTGGAGATGATCAGGGCTGGACTGGGACCAAAAACTGGCATGGTATTTTTGGCCATAGTGGCCCAGCATGATTCTATTCAATATAACTTCAGTCAGGACCACTTTGTCAGAAATAGATTTTTATTACTATTGCATGAAATACATAATTTGGCGGTATGCTCTGTTCTGGGGGCCCCCTGCCCTTCTGTGTTCAAACACGGAAAGCCCAAGGCAGGGAGAGCAGCAATAAACCCCCCACTGGGGTACAGAACAGAACAAACATCAATGACAGACATTGATAAGTCAGAAGTATGAGGGGGTTACGGGGAGGAGGTGGGTGGCAAAGTTGCAGAAAAAAGCAGATGGCAGCAGAATAGCAAAGGCAGTTTAAGTAAGCGCTCTGAATTATCTCCGCCAATGAAAGCGGGGCTTGGCCGGCTGGCACTCAGCTGGCAGTCAGCTGAGCAGTTTGATTGGCAGTCTGCGGGGCCAACCGGGGAAGCTAGCGAGACTCCGTGACCTGCCTGAACTAACGCTGTGCTCCATCTCATGACAAGCTAAAATAACACTTTTAATTAGACACATGGCATTAACATGATAGATTTAATTGGACAAACCCAATATCCTGAACAAAGTAAGACAGTCCTGGCCCAAACACGACCATTGGCCCCCCAAAAATAAAGTTAATACGTATGTCCCACATTGTCCCACTTAAACATGCTACATGTCCCACATTTTGTCTGTTTGGAGGTGGTCACCCTAAGTACCATAGGCCTACCCCAGATATAACTACTCAACCCCCTCGGTTATAGTGTGCTGGGTTTAGGTTTGTTTTGTTCGTTTCATGTGCAGCTAGGTAGCTTTGGTTAGATTGGCTCGGTGTATCTCTGTTGGCTGCCGTTCCGAGTCCCCTGTATAATTTGCCCCTCTCCCTCCCCGTTATATCCTCCCTATCGTCACGGGCCCCCGTGTCTAAGGCAGTCAACTCTCATGGTCCTAGAGACGGGGCTGCCACGTTAGCGAGTCCCTTTTTATTTTATCCTTTCCTCGAGTTTGCTCCCTCCCTGTCACCACAGGCCTGGCCGGCCTGTGGAATCAGCCAACAGGACACCATTGCTGCACATTGTGTCATTTATTTTAGTATATTTTTATTTGTTATCCTTTTCTTCATTTATTTTGGGCCAGTATCCCTGTCTCCTATGCCCTCTGGTGGCCGACCGGCTAACTTGTATCCATTGGCTAGCTTATTTCACTGTGTGATCACCTTGTGTGGGTTGAACTAGGGGTGTAGTGGGCGTTGCACGCGGGGGTACTTCTCTAAGCAGAGCATTTATGGAGGCTATTTGTAACAATTTTATATTGGGCATTCCATTTTTACATGATATAGCGTACCCCCACTTATAAAATCCCCACAACACCTCTGGGTTGAACATTTATTGTGTGCCTTGTGTGTCCTTGCAGTGTCATCTTGAGTGTAGAACTGCTAGCCAGGTCTCAACTAGTTGGCAGTAACGCCTTGTTGAAGGATAGGGGGCATTCCGGTCCATTAATTGTTTGTTCTTTTATTTTTCTGTTGTATGTTAGTGAGTGTTAAGTCTATGTCTTTGAACATGCCATCAACGCCTAGACAAATGTATTAATAAATTATCTATTTATTGCAACTGCCTGTCTCCATTTATTTGGAAAACCTGTGTGTAAGGTTACTAGCCATTACAGTAGGCTAAGAGGTATATTTGGTTTAACATCCTGACCCTATTACACACAGTCGATCTGGCTAAGCTAGAGAAATCCGTGGCCAGCATGCATGGTGCTCAGGCTAAAAACATAAATTCCTGATATTCCTGGGGATGAATGGATCCTGGTATTGGGGATGAATGAATGTGGTTGAATGTTGTACATTGCCTTTTTTTGTGGTTGTTTTGTGGTTGTCTTGCATGTATTTTTTGTTTTTCTTATTGTATGAACTATAAATATAATTGAAAGTTATTCACAAAAAAATAACTTGTATTAATTTTGCTTGCAGTTATTTCTGCATAAGGAAGGTATTTCTCTCCCCATAACTTATATTCGAGCAAACTTTTTTGATGGCCTCCTTACAATGTGCTGTCACTTGGAGAATCTATGTGTTAAATGAGAAAAAAAATATATTGAAATGATCCTTTCTTAACATGTTGAAACATTTGTGAACTTAAAAAATACCTGTATGATGAAGGTATTATTATTATTATTATTATTATTATTATTATTAATAAGAAGAAGAAGAACATTCAGTACATCTAAGAAGCCGGTGGCAATCAATCTACAAGAAATTGGAGAGTGAAGAAAAAGGTATAGAAACGAGTCAGATATGAATGAATGAAGGAGACAAAATGTAATGCTTGAAATATTTCATTGTAATTTACTTGATTGACTCGACAAAACTAGAGAGCTGAAAATCATTCTTAAACTTTCTGGAGAGCAGTAAGTCTATTGCAATTCATTATAAAGCAAAGAAAATCTTTCTTAAACTTTTCATTAAGCAAAGAAGAGAATGTGGTCAGTCCACATCATCACTGGGTTCTCCATACACCTCCACCTCACACAATGTGAGGTACTCTTTCCGTGGAATGACCACATTGACCCAGCGACCCTCCATGCCATTACACTTGAAGACCTTGGATTCCCCAGCAGGGATACCTGCATTCAGCACAGCACACCTGGAAACAGGTACAGTAAGATGAACTGCATGTTGTTGTCAGATATACAAATGTAATGAACACTATGATCAGAGGTGTCAAAAGTACTCGCTTTCATTACTCAAGTAGAAGTATAGATACAGTACTAGTGTTTAAAAAGACTTCAGTAAAAGTTGAAGTATCAACTCAAGCTTGCAGTAAAAGTATAAGTTTTTAAACTACTTAAAGTATAGCCTAAAAGTAAACATAATTTTACTTTTAAATATTATTTATATATATTGCCTAATGATAGGCCATGGATCCTTTGGGATAATGCTACATGTTCTATGGCAGGGAGTGTAAACCTTTTGCAAGCTGCCCCACAACCCCCCAAAGTGGGTTGATTGCACCCCGTCAACCGCCCCCCCACACACACAAACACACTTGATTTAGACTTGATCAGCTTGCTTTACACTCAAACCAAAATTTTATTCTATAGACCCTTAGCATCAATTTTTTCATCAACTTGAAATGAAAATGAAGAATTACATTAATACGGTACCCCACTGCAATGCAGGTATATTTTCTAACTCTAGTGTGGCACACCTTGCAAAAAACACCATGGGAGTGGAACTGAGGGACCATATCAGGGGTCCGGCTCAAAGACTGTGGAATGTATTCACTTACACTGGGTTGTTGTTTCCCTCATTTTGAAGGCAGTTACCAATCCTAAGCTCAGCTCCATTCAGTCTCTCTGAGCAGCAATCTCCTCTGTTGGTGATGATCACGGAGTCTACTTTGTATTTCTTCAGGAGATCAACTCTCCACCATGGCCTCATTTGTTGAGCGGTGTGTGTGCAGGAATTATGCGGGTAAAGGAGCCCATTGGACTTTCGATTACCATCGATAGCTTTGGAGGCACCTCCTGTAGCTCCACTTGCATCAAAGGATGACGACTGAGCTGCTTTTCCACCAAGAGCAACATTTTCAACTATTCAAATTAAAAGACAAACACATTTAACATTTTCTAGCTTCTATCTCTATAGTGATATGTTTTGGATATCGTTTGTATGTTTAAAGAATTTCGTAAAAAAAAATGGAGAACTCTGTCAGCAATTTAACCCAGGATAGATGTCAATATCCAAGCAATCTACAATAACCTGGGGAGTTCAGGAAGAGTGGACAGACGTGTATCGAGTCAGATATGAAAATGATGCAACAAACTGTCATGCTGCAAATATTTCTCTGTAATTTTGTTCAAGACAAAACAACAGTGCTGGAAATCATCCTTGAACTTTCAGAAAAAAGTAGTAAATACACTGCAATCTACTATAGAGAAAAGAAGAGAATGTGGTCAGTCCTCACAATCACTAGGTTCTCCATACACCTCCACCTCACACAATGTGAGGTACTCTTTCCGTCCTGGAATGACCAGATTAACCCAGCGACCCTCCATTCCATTACACTTGAAGACCTTGGATTCCCCAGCAGGGATACCTGCATTCAGCACAGCACACCTGGAAACAGGTACAGTAAGATGAACTGCATGTTGTTGTCAGATATACAAATGTAATGAACACTATGATCAGAGGTGTCAAAAGTACTCGCTTTCATTACTCAAGTAGAAGTATAGATACAGTACTAGTGTTTAAAAAGACTTCAGTAAAAGCTGAAGTGTCAACTCAAGCTTATTACGCAAGTAAAAGTTTAGAAGTACTTGTTTTAAAACTACTTGAAGTATAAAAGTAAGAATATTTTTTGAGAAAAAAATGCCATAAAAGACAAACAGGCTTAGGCCGTGCCACACAGGCCTGTAGCGTATATAGACAGGCCTTCATTTCTAGATATATATAGCCTAATGATAGGTCATGCATCCTTTGGAATAATGCTACATGTTCTATGGCAGGGAGTGTAAACCTTTTGCAAGCTTAATTAGCATATTTAAAAATAAAATTACAGAAGACTTGCAATACACCTTTTTCTCCTATGTGTGCATAATCAACTGGTGAACTTTTATTTCATCTGCTTGCTTGACACTCGAACCAAAATTGTTCTTTAAACCCTTCGCATCAACTTAAAAGTGAAAAATGAAAATGGTACCCCACTATGAGTGCAATGCAGGTATATTTTCTAACTCTAGGGTGGCACACCTTGCAAAAAAACACCATGGGAGTGGAACTGAGGGACCATATCAGGGGTCCGGCTCAAAGACTGTGGAATGTATTCACTTACACTGGGTTGTTGTTTCCTTCATCATCAAGGGAGTTACCAATCCTAAGCTCAGCTCCATTCAGTCTCTCTGAGCAGCAGTCTCCTCTGTTGGTGATGATCACAGAGTCTACTTTGTATTTCTTCAGGAGATCAACTCTCCACCATGGCCTCATTTGTTGAGCGGTGTGTGTGCAGGAATTATGCGGGTAAAGGAGCCCATTGGACTTTCGATTACCATCGATAGCTTTGGAGGCACCTCCTGTAGCTTCACTTGCATCAAAGGATGACGACTGAGCTGCTTTTCCACCAAGAGCAACATTTTTAACTATTCAAATTAAAAGACAAACACATTTAACATTTTCTAGCTTCTATCTCTATAGTGATATGTCTTGTATATCTTTTGTATGTTAAAAGAATTTCGTTGCCAATTTATGTAAGGGATAAAGAAAAATGGACAACTCTGTCACATAATGCTGCAAATCATCCTTGAACTTTCTCAAAAGCAGTAAATACACTGCATTCTACTATAGAGCAAAGAAAAGAGTGTGGTCAGTCCTCACAGTCCTCATCATGACTGGGTTCTCCATACACCTCCACCTCACACAATGTGAGGTAGTCTTTCCGTGGAATGACCACATTAACCCAGCGACCCTCCATGCCATTACACTTGAAGACCTTGGATTCCCCAGCTGCGATATGCAGGTCAGCACACCTGGAAACAGGTACAGTATGAGTAACTTACAAATATAATGAACATGAAGGTGGAACCAATGGGCCAAATTTGGAGGTCTGGCTCCAAGACTATGGAATGTGTGTTAACTTACTTTGGGTTGTTGTTTCCTTCATCATCAAGGGAGTTACCAATCCTAAGCTCAGCTCCATTCAGTCTCTCTGAGCAGCAGTCTCCTCTGTTGGTGATGATCACAGAGTCTACTTTGTATTTCTTCAGGAGATCAACTCTCCACCATGGCCTCATTTGTTGAGCGGTGTGTGTGCAGGAATTATGCGGGTAAAGGAGCCCGTCGGACTTTCGATTACCATCGATAGCTTTGGAGGCACCTCCTGTAGCTTCACTTGCAGCATAGGATGACGACTGAGCTGCTTTTCCACCAAGAGCAACATTTTTAACTATTCAAATTAAAAGACAAACACATTTAACATTTTCTAGCTTCTATCTCTATAGTGATATGTCTTGTATATCATTTGTATGTTAAAAGAATTTCGTTGCCAATTTATGTAAGGGATAAAGAAAAATGGACAACTCTGTCACATAATGCTGCAAATCATCCTTGAACTTTCTCAAAAGCAGTAAATACACTGCATTCTACTATAGAGCAAAGAAAAGAGTGTGGTCAGTCCTCACAGTCCTCATCATGACTGGGTTCTCCATACACCTCCACCTCACACAATGTGAGGTACTCTTTCCGTCCTGGAATGACCACATTAACCCAGCGACCCTCCATGCCATTACACTTGAAGACCTTGGATTCCCCAGCTGCGATATGCAGGTCAGCACACCTGGAAACAGGTACAGTATGAGTAACTTACAAATATAATGAACATGAAGGTGGAACCAATGGGCCAAATTTGGAGGTCTGGCTCCAAGACTATGGAATGTGTGTTAACTTACTTTGGGTTGTTGTTTCCTTCATCATCAAGGGAGTTACCAATCCTAAGCTCAGCTCCATTCAGTCTCTCTGAGCAGCAGTCTCCTCTGTTGGTGATGATCACAGAGTCTACTTTGTATTTCTTCAGGAGATCAACTCTCCACCATGGCCTCATTTGTTGAGCGGTGTGTGTGCAGGAATTATGCGGGTAAAGGAGCCCGTCGGACTTTCGATTACCATCGATAGCTTTGGAGGCACCTCCTGTAGCTTCACTTGCAGCATAGGATGACGACTGAGCTGCTTTTCCACCAAGAGCAACATTTTTAACTATTCAAATTAAAAGACAAACACATTTAACATTTTCTAGCTTCTATCTCTATAGTGATATGTCTTGTATATCATTTGTATGTTAAAAGAATTTCGTTGCCAATTTATGTAAGGGATAAAGAAAAATGGACAACTCTGTCACATAATGCTGCAAATCATCCTTGAACTTTCTCAAAAGCAGTAAATACACTGCATTCTACTATAGAGCAAAGAAAAGAGTGTGGTCAGTCCTCACAGTCCTCATCATGACTGGGTTCTCCATACACCTCCACCTCACACAATGTGAGGTACTCTTTCCGTCCTGGAATGACCACATTAACCCAGCGACCCTCCATGCCATTACACTTGAAGACCTTGGATTCCCCAGCTGCGATATGCAGGTCAGCACACCTGGAAACAGGTACAGTATGAGTAACTTACAAATATAATGAACATGAAGGTGGAACCAATGGGCCAAATTTGGAGGTCTGGCTCCAAGACTATGGAATGTGTGTTAACTTACTTTGGGTTGTTGTTTCCTTCATCATCAAGGGAGTTACCAATCCTAAGCTCAGCTCCATTCAGTCTCTCTGAGCAGCAGTCTCCTCTGTTGGTGATGATCACAGAGTCTACTTTGTATTTCTTCAGGAGATCAACTCTCCACCATGGCCTCATTTGTTGAGCGGTGTGTGTGCAGGAATTATGCGGGTAAAGGAGCCCATCGGACTTTCGATTACCATCGATAGCTTTGGAGGCACCTCCTGTAGCTTCACTTGCAGCATAGGATGACGACTGAGCTGCTTTTCCACCAAGAGCAACATTTTTAACTATTCAAATTAAAAGACAAACACATTTAACATTTTCTAGCTTCTATCTCTATAGTGATATGTCTTGTATATCATTTGTATGTTAAAAGAATTTCGTTGCCAATTTATGTAAGGGATAAAGAAAAATGGACAACTCTGTCACATAATGCTGCAAATCATCCTTGAACTTTCTCAAAAGCAGTAAATACACTGCATTCTACTATAGAGCAAAGAAAAGAGTGTGGTCAGTCCTCACAGTCCTCATCATGACTGGGTTCTCCATACACCTCCACCTCACACAATGTGAGGTACTCTTTCCGTCCTGGAATGACCACATTAACCCAGCGACCCTCCATGCCATTACACTTGAAGACCTTGGATTCCCCAGCTGCGATATGCAGGTCAGCACACCTGGAAACAGGTACAGTATGAGTAACTTACAAATATAATGAACATGAAGGTGGAACCAATGGGCCAAATTTGGAGGTCTGGCTCCAAGACTATGGAATGTGTGTTAACTTACTTTGGGTTTTTGTTTCCTTCATCATCAAGGGAGTTACCAATCCTAAGCTCAGCTCCATTCAGTCTCTCTGAGCAGCAGTCTCCTCTGTTGGTGATGATCACAGAGTCTACTTTGTATTTCTTCAGGAGATCAACTCTCCACCATGGCCTCATTTGTTGAGCGGTGTGTGTGCAGGAATTATGCGGGTAAAGGAGCCCGTCGGACTTTCGATTACCATCGATAGCTTTGGAGGCACCTCCTGTAGCTTCACTTGCAGCATAGGATGACGACTGAGCTGCTTTTCCACCAAGAGCAACATTTTTAACTATTCAAATTAAAAGACAAACACATTTAACATTTTCTAGCTTCTATCTCTATAGTGATATGTCTTGTATATCATTTGTATGTTAAAAGAATTTCGTTGCCAATTTATGTAAGGGATAAAGAAAAATGGACAACTCTGTCACATAATGCTGCAAATCATCCTTGAACTTTCTCAAAAGCAGTAAATACACTGCATTCTACTATAGAGCAAAGAAAAGAGTGTGGTCAGTCCTCACAGTCCTCATCATGACTGGGTTCTCCATACACCTCCACCTCACACAATGTGAGGTAGTCTTTCCGTCCTGGAATGACCACATTAACCCAGCGACCCTCCATGCCATTACACTTGAAGACCTTGGATTCCCCAGCTGCGATATGCAGGTCAGCACACCTGGAAACAGGTACAGTATGAGTAACTTACAAATATAATGAACATGAAGGTGGAACCAATGGGCCAAATTTGGAGGTCTGGCTCCAAGACTATGGAATGTGTGTTAACTTACTTTGGGTTTTTGTTTCCTTCATCATCAAGGGAGTTACCAATCCTAAGCTCAGCTCCATTCAGTCTCTCTGAGCAGCAGTCTCCTCTGTTGGTGATGATCACAGAGTCTACTTTGTATTTCTTCAGGAGATCAACTCTCCACCATGGCCTCATTTGTTGAGCGGTGTGTGTGCAGGAATTATGCGGGTAAAGGAGCCCGTCGGACTTTCGATTACCATCGATAGCTTTGGAGGCACCTCCTGTAGCTTCACTTGCAGCATAGGATGACGACTGAGCTGCTTTTCCACCAAGAGCAACATTTTTAACTATTCAAATTAAAAGACAAACACATTTAACATTTTCTAGCTTCTATCTCTATAGTGATATGTCTTGTATATCATTTGTATGTTAAAAGAATTTCGTTGCCAATTTATGTAAGGGATAAAGAAAAATGGACAACTCTGTCACATAATGCTGCAAATCATCCTTGAACTTTCTCAAAAGCAGTAAATACACTGCATTCTACTATAGAGCAAAGAAAAGAGTGTGGTCAGTCCTCACAGTCCTCATCATGACTGGGTTCTCCATACACCTCCACCTCACACAATGTGAGGTAGTCTTTCCGTCCTGGAATGACCACATTAACCCAGCGACCCTCCATGCCATTACACTTGAAGACCTTGGATTCCCCAGCTGCGATATGCAGGTCAGCACACCTGGAAACAGGTACAGTATGAGTAACTTACAAATATAATGAACATGAAGGTGGAACCAATGGGCCAAATTTGGAGGTCTGGCTCCAAGACTATGGAATGTGTGTTAACTTACTTTGGGTTGTTGTTTCCTTCATCATCAAGGGAGTTACCAATCCTAAGCTCAGCTCCATTCAGTCTCTCTGAGCAGCAGTCTCCTCTGTTGGTGATGATCACAGAGTCTACTTTGTATTTCTTCAGGAGATCAACTCTCCACCATGGCCTCATTTGTTGAGCGGTGTGTGTGCAGGAATTATGCGGGTAAAGGAGCCCGTCGGACTTTCGATTACCATCGATAGCTTTGGAGGCACCTCCTGTAGCTTCACTTGCAGCATAGGATGACGACTGAGCTGCTTTTCCACCAAGAGCAACATTTGTAACTATTTAAATTAAGACAAAAGAAAAACATTAAACTTTTCTTATCTTTTATCTTTTTAGTGATATGTTTTGTATATCATTTTTATTTTAAAAGAATTTCTTGTTCTTTTTTTCTGTTCATTACGACCACCAGAGCGCTTAAATCAGAAGGAATAAGCTAGGTGTTCCCATTTTTCTCCTCCTCAGTGGTTTCCAATTGTCCGGAAGGTCGCTTCACTGATAAAACTCTGTTTTCCCTATTTACAATATAGCCTAGTTTTTTTAAAGTAAATTGGTTTCAGTGATTGAAACCTCAGTTTATGTTTACAGGTAAATGAGATGCAACCACATACAGCTGTAGCCTAGTGCTGCCACAAAACCCACATTTGTCATCTCATACAACTCTTTCTCCCTCTCTCCATATTTATACACACATTTATAGCCTTTAGTAGCTTATGTGAGACATAAAAGTTAGATCTCCAAAAATATCTCCAAATTATCTCCAAACAGAGGAAGAAAATAGGGGGGAAAAACTGACCCCAGCCTGCGCTCCTGTGAACATAGGCCCTATTAATAAATGTATGTACATAAATTAAAAAAAAAGTAGGTAATAGGCAAAAACCAGCAAACAAAACAAACAAACATAAAACAACCCTTAAAAGAAAATGAATAAAAATCGGTTATTTACCCTATTACTTAGAGTTACATACAGTACAGTATATGGGCCAAAGCATTTTACCCTGTTTTCCCCGATTAGCTTTTTTCACACATTTTCTAGAATATTCCTTTAAAGTGAGGCATGCAACTTCTTGCAATGTGTGCATTTTTAATTTCTTAAAGCATAGTATTTTCATGTAAAGCCTTGTTTTCTGATCATTTCTGATTCGTACAATGTTAAGACTGAAATTATGACAAATGCCTGTTTGAAGGATTTTCGGTTTCATTACTGACCACTTGGTGAGTTTGATGTCTTCACAAATGGAAGTTGAACGCATTTTGGGAAAGATTGCCCCAGTGCACCAATGCATTCTGTTGGTGTTGAGGTGCTATCGCAAAAGCCATACATTCCTGGATTGTAGGCAATTCAATTTCAGTCTTATGATACTTCATCATATACTTCCTAAAAAAAGGCTTTACATGAAAAATACTGAAGTTGTGCTTTAAATTATTTGTTTTTATTTTGTTTACCTTCAGCCGCTCCCTCGATGGTGCCACACAGAAGGACCACAAAGCAAAATAAGAATGACATCATCCTGCCAAAGCAAAACTTGCAGATCTGTAATCTTTCTTTTAAACATCAACAGTATTTCAGGGATACATTTATTTCACTTACCTTTCTGGACTGCTGCACTGTTCTTTTGCTCTGTATTTCTCTCTAATAAAGTTAAGCAGGCTGATTTTATAGCAGGTTATACGGTCATTGAGTTAACATGATGGTAAACATTGACCCTAAATAAATAAGTAATGTAATGCAATGTCAATTCACACACCCTCCCCAGTGGCGCCTTTTCAATTTGCCTATTTGTTTTTGTACATGTAGCATACCTTTTGATGCCAGATGGAAGAATCCTAAGTTTGAGCATCCTACCTTTTAACATTTTTGGGGATATGATCTTCCAAAGTTTGGGTGCCACCAGAGTGATTAAGATTTTTTACATTTAGGGGGCCCAGATCTTGGAAGGGATGTTTATTATTATTAAAGTTGCAACAAATTGACTATCATATTTGGGAACTGTACAATGTATTTAAAGAGTTTAAGGGCACTCAGACCTTAGATGAGGGAATAGGAGGTTTACAAAAATGGCTTTGAGACAAAATGACCCTTAGATACCCCTTACATCAGGCCCCCGGTTGATCATGTGGGCACTTGATGACTGGACTGAGCTTTTAACCCCATGTACAGACACACTTTATCAAACATTTCCTGGAAAAACAAAGTTTTCCAATTCCTTTTTCCAAAATACTTTTTTTGTATTGGAAGTGTTCTGAAACAATTTGTATGTCCATGTACGTGAGACTTAAAGTTTTAAGGTGAGGTTTACTTTTTCGTGGAATTGCCCATAGGTAGAAATGGCTAATGCAGGATATCAAGATATCACACATTCAAAGGGCTCATTCCATAAATAGCACCTCTAGCCGGCAGGTTTCCCCTGCTTGCTACTTCCTGCAGTTTCTCCACTGCTAGTAAGTTGGGCTGGGTAAACGGGCCAATTATTCAATTTCCACCTAGTTTGTTTAAAAGGCAGTTACCAGTAGCCTGTAGCCTCCCCTGATTCAGCCACACTCTGTCAGGTATGTTGCGGTTCCACATGTTTTGTTTGTTTTTAGCTTCTTTTGTTTTAACTAACTGAACCCTTTTTGTAAGAAAATAAAAATACCAATAAATAATGAATTATTATTTTACATTAAACAATCTCAAAATCTTGGAGATTTTGAATCCTCTTCAGCACCTCTCCATTGTGGAGTTCCAATGTATTTAAAGAGTTTAAGACCTTAGATGAGGAAATAGGGAGGTTTACAAAAATGTCTTTGAGACAAAATGACCCTTAGATACCCCTTACATCAGGCCCCCGGTTGATCATGTGGGCACTTGATGACTGGACTGAGCTTTTAACCCCATGTACAGACACACTTTATCAAACATTTCCTGGAAAAACAAAGTTTTCCAATTCCTTCATAATAATTTAGGACTTTCAATATAGGACTATTTTCCTATATTTACGCAAGTCCAGAATAGTGCACATAATAATATCTCCAAAAAGGATCAAGCAATGAAATTTCTAAGTGAAGAATCTGATAGACAGGACCCGGATGAGGGCACATGCTGATTTAAAGGCTTGTATTTAGTCAATAATCAGGAAAGGAGGCTATGCATACACCTTTATTCTCTGGAACCTCAGGAACACACTGAGGAAGGCAGAACACCGAAACGCGTCTGTGTGCATAAAAGATTAATCATGAGTGCATAAATACTGAGCCAGCAGTCTTAAAATAACAAAAAGACTTTTGAGTGAAGCCTGCTCCCATCCTTTCTTAAGGCTTGTATTTAACAACCAAAGGTATGGGTGTCCAAATATGCCAATTGGCACTATATTTTTCTGAAAGTTATATATCTATAACTTTTCACATGATAGAAAATTGGCACTGTATTTTTCTGTAAGTTATCTATAACTTTTCACATGATAGCAAGTTGGATTTGGCAGCTTTGTGATTTTACAGCCCCATAAGTAGTTTAAGTTTTCTCATTGAAACAAATGGGAAAAATCTGTATTTTCAGGTAATTTCCTGCTTTTTGTACAATATCTCCAGAACCCTTTGAATGATCTCCACAAAACTTGGCACAGATCACCATAAATGCCAGATATGATCAGACATGAATTATGCTATAGATAACCTTCCTCAATACCTTGTTACACCATATTTTTTGTACATAACTATTACAAGATTTTACATGTTGCTGATACATTTTGGTCTGTAACTTTAAAGGAAAGCCCAGTCCATCCACCTAAAAGTACATTTCCTCATAGGTTGGCACTACTCACACGTTTGGCTGCGTTGTTCATTCCATGATTGCCCAATGCTTACAAACTATACCTAATTGTATGGTGACAAATCAACGATGAAAATGATATAAACACTTTATTGGCATTAAAGGGGAGATATACTATAATGGATCAAAGTCAGTTTTCCTTCCTTCCTTCAACTTTCCTTTACACGTTTTGTGCTCAGTTTAGTTATAGCTAAATCAGTTCAGACATTTCGGTCTGCAATTTTAAAGGTAACCCTAACCAACCACCAAATAATTCTATCCATTCTCCTCTCTATTCTCACCAAGTAGTATTCTAGATATGCAGTTGTAACATCATCTTCATACCATAGTAGTAGTTGTAAGTGGCCCAGGTGTATGGATGGAACATTTTCGCAGTGCGTGCAAATGCGAAATTTCAAGCCAATACGGACACACGGAATTAATAGTGGTGATTAATATTTATGAGAAAGGACAAGCTTGTCAACAGGTCAAGCAGATTTCGATATTGAACATTAAAAACGTTACACATTGTACCTTTAAAGCATAGTCTAGATGTGATGTAACAGGAGTGGTGTTTTCTCTTCAGACTGCCTATCAAGGAAGCATATAGGAATAGATTAAAGCTCAAAAATTCAAAAGGGCAAAATTTGGTTGCTTCGTCAGGATTTGAGCATTCAAAGTTCCTTCACTCCATTCATTTAACTGTTGTAGAATTCCATCAGAAACCCCAAAGAATATACTCAATAAAATAGACTGACTAAACTAGGTGCTTTAGGCTTGGTTTCTATAGTTATTCCCTGCTGTATAATTCAAATGGAAGAAAGCCCAACAACACAAACCATTGGGCTCAATTACACTATACACATCTCATTAATAGTATATGACTGATTAACCACTGGATCACCTTTTCAAC
Organism: Sardinella longiceps; assembly: GCA_027497455.2. Lineage (NCBI taxonomy): Eukaryota > Metazoa > Chordata > Actinopteri > Clupeiformes > Clupeidae > Sardinella > Sardinella longiceps. The sequence continues at coordinate 16,302 of JAODXP020005562.1, read as the reverse complement.
CGTTTCAGACTTAGGGGCCCTATTTTGATAACACAATGTCAAACATTCTCAGGCGAAAGATGCATCTTGTGTTGGGGGGAATATTTTGCTATTTTCACAGCACATAACGAACTTCACGCCGGCGCGAAGTTCTAAAAGGTTGGACTTACGCTGACCTTGACCTTTGAAATATGACCTCTAACGAAGTTCATTATCAACATGGCACATTGAAGAAAATAAATGTGGAATCTGGAGTGAGCCAGGAGAAATAGCAGATATAGCTCAATAGAACAATACGGTTGAACAATAATTCGTTAGACCCCATGCAATCTTTACCTTTGACCTTGAATGATCACCTATAGGACAATTTACCATGACGTCACACGTTCTTCCGGGTGGCAAAAGCCAAAAGTTGTCAACATAACATTTCTGGTTACAAAACCTGGATCTTTCATATTCAACAGTCATTTCTATCGCATTTATCGTATCCTTTTACAAAACAAAAATGCCGAACTTATTAATTTGTGACCGACTTTACAGGCTGGATCTCCTAACCTGGCCGTATGGCAAGCATGGTAGACCGGCGCCGGTCTGTTTGCTACCTCGGTGGTACTTGGGTGTTAAAGGTTATGAAGTATGGATACATATCACAAGCGGTCACAAAACCTATGTGTTCAGAATGAACGGTCATTCTCCTCTCTTTTTAACAAAATAAAAAGTCATAAACGCCAGACTTATTGATTTCAGAGAAGTCTTCCCTGCTGGATATGTTAAGCTAACCTAGCATTGTGTATAGCAAGCTAAACCAGCGCCGACGTCCCTGTTTACTGTTTAATGGTTCGCCTAATTCGGTTGCTAATTGGGTAACAGGAGTAGAGATCGTATTAACACAAGTCTATTTTCTTGGTTTTAAAACCTATGTCTTTAGATTTACCAGTGAACTGTTCTTACCTCTTTTTGCAAAATAATAATTCATGAAGGCGAATTTATTAATGTAAGACCGGTTTTCCCTGTTGAATGTATTCACGTCAATGGGGTACCGGTTGCTTTCTGCCACCTGGAAGTATCTCAGCACCCCTTGTTTACAAACATTCTGAAATGTCATGATAAGTGACGCCCGATGGTGATTTTCTGTTTTAGGATCGTAGAAAGTTCTATGTGTTGAAATGGTGTAAAGACAATGTGTTGTAGCTATATTTAAAGAATGACCCCATTTTACCTTGACCTTATCACCTTGAATGTTTGGGCATCCCATTATGCCTTAGTGGTGATGAAATGCACCAGGTTTGGTAAAGATCCCTCAAAGTATTGAGGATATATTGCACAAACACTGTGGAGTGGATTGGACCCCTGTACTAGGCAGGGCTGGACTGGGACCAAAAAATGGCCCGGACATTGGTTGATTTGACATTGGTTAATTGCACCCTAATATATATATATATATATATGGGCAATTCCACGAAAAAGTAAACCTCACCTTAAAACTTTAAGTCTCACCTACATGGACATACAAATTCTTTCAGAAAACTTCCAATACAAAAAAGTATTGTCTCGATGTAAATATTCAACTGAGCAAGTTTCGAAAGGATATCTGTTTGTTAAAATTCTTTCCCTATTCAGCTATAATGTAAGTCTATGGAGGGGCTTATAATGGGCATAAGTGGGTGATAACACACACAAAGCTGCAATTCTATCAGTTATTTTTCATTGTTATATTACTATTTCTCTTGTTACAGGTTAAAATCCACCGTTCACAATTGTTTTGTATCGTTTTGGAGGGTTTTTCCAGACGTCACGTCCATAACGTCATGCACATCCATAACGCCATGTCTCCCAATGAAAACCAACTTTTTTTACATTTACATTTGAAATTAAGTATTTCTCTGTCTTTACTGAGGTGTCCTGTTTGGTATGAATGTAGTAATATTTACATTTCTCTAGAAATTTCACACACTTCACAGCAAAAACTACGCTCTCTCAAAAGTTTGTCCGTTTTTCGTCACGTCCATAACGCAAATTGAAAGGCTCATATTCTTATGATGCAAATCATGATATTAATTTTTTCTGTTTGCCTGTATTCAGCCATGGAGTTTGCAGAAGAATATGAAAAAAAATTGTGAAATACTGCTAGGTTTGCGGAGGTTATCTGGCCTTTTGTTCATCAATAATGCCCGAAAATGTCACGTCCATAACGCTGGAATTGCCCATATATATATTAGGGTGCATCAAGGGTGCATCAAATTAACCAATTCTTGAATTTTAATATGGCTGGGTGATAAAAGTGTTCCAATACAGGTAAAAACAACACATGCAAAATATTTTTCCGATACATGGCGGTTTAGGGATGCCACCGGCCCTCTATTTTTTGTTAGCTTAAGCGCTAACAATGCTAGTGGCCACCAATGGAGTTCTGAGGTAACAAAAACTGCAGCTCAAGAAAACTGAGGTGATCGTTCTGTTTTTGTGTTTGCCATGTTTTCATGCATATTATTACCATCATACCCTTGTGGCATTTTGGTAGATATAATCATTGGCATGAGGGTGTTATCTATTTTATAATTAACAATACATTTTAGTCGAGGGTAACACATTTATATTTTTTTATACTTATAATCTAAAGGCACTAAGGTAAATTAACACCTAGACAATTACAGACTCCTTACATGTTCTCTAGGGTCTTACCTATCCATACATACCAAGATTATGTAAATAGACTAGATAGTTGTGGAGCTAATAATGATTTATTTTGGATAGGCTTATGCTTTTCTAGGTGAACTAAACCTCCAAAAAGCTTAGGTCTTAGCTAGATGTAATGAGCAGAAAATACCTATACATACAGTATGTTCTAAGTACATATATGATAGGTGTAATAAGCATTAAAACACAACAAATCCCAAAACAGAAAGATCACCTCAGTTTTCTTGAGCTGCAGTTTTGGTTACCTTAGAACTCCATTGGTGGCCACTAGCATTATTAGCGCTTAAGCTAACAAAAATCAGAGGGCCGGTGGCACCCCTAAATCTCAATGAAATTTCTCAAAACTTTGCAAAAGTCATTTTTCTATCAATTGGAACAAAATGCAAGGCCAGCCAACTTGATGTTTTCAAATTTAAATTTCCCATTCAAATTTGATGCACCCAATGTATATATATAATGAAATTATGATAGGCCCGGCCCAAAATATGCATTGGCCCACCATGTATTGCCCACTACGCCCTATATGGTCAGTCCATGGCTGTGTATGATGGCCATCTGAGAAGAGTAGCTGCATTGTGTTATCACACATCATATAAACTAAGGTAGAGAAAAATTATGTGAATGAATCAAGCAGAACACTGAGATTTCAACATTTTCGTGTTGTATGGAAAATTAGAATGACCTGATTTGAGCTGTTTCAAGTTAACCTCTCTCTCGTTTTCATTGTTCTAGAAACAGCTGTGGCTGATCAATCAACATGATAAGAGATCAAAGTGTATACTGTGGTGTGGATCTGTGGGGGTTGGTAGATCTTTCCTTTAAAAGTTTCTGGTAGCCAGTAATCTGGTAGCCAGTCTGAGGATAGCAACTTAGGCTGGTATCCCAGAGACGTCGACTCTGTAACCTACCAGTGTAAAATGTTCTGTACCATGATTAGTTTGGAACCGTCTCCATAATTTTTATCAGGAACAGAAAATGTATCCAACATTCGCACTGATTGCATAATTTATTTTCTCTATTATCTCTATCCATTGTATTGTGGCCAGTGTTGGGTAAGTTACTTTTCTTTCAGCAAGAAAACAGTGGTACCCTGCCACTTTGAAAGTACTGGATTTGTCCATGGATGTGTGATTTTACGAAGAACCGGGACATAGCCTATTTAGCAATTTACAGAATGTCTGAAGGCGGAGCTTTCAGAAATATGTATTTTGCCCAGAGTTTCCGATGGTAGTGACTTTGTGAAGTGCATAAAAAACTCAAACCTCTAATGTGTTGAAATGGTAGTAGGCAAATATTTCCAATGTTAAAGTAATTAATTTCTGCATTGATTGATTAAATGGCACAAGGGGATTGGGGGATGGCCATTTAAGAAGAGAAATGATATGACATTTTTATTTCAAAAGGGGGATGCCATTCCCCCACATCCCCCCCCTCAACTCAGTAGGTCTACTGCCTGAGTGTCAGTGATAGAAATATAGCCTAGTGTATTTGTCCTTCAACTCATGTGGTCACACTGTGAATGTGCATGAATGCAACATCATGCCCAAAATTTTACAATATTATTTAAAACCAATAAATCTATGTAAAGAGATGGAGATGGTCTTTCTTGTTTTAACATGCTAAGTAAAAGAACTTGAAGAAAAATGATAACATCTCAAACCGAGAACTCTGTGAGTACTTTAACTAAGTAGCCTAGACTCTAGACGTACCCCTAGTGGTAGCAAATTTGAATTTGCACAGAGGTACGTCTAGAGGCCACTGATAGAAACCCGTTTTAGCCTTCCTCTGGAGGCGGATAACCAATCACAGCGCGGTATGTGTACAGGAAATCGTAAGGCGGGCTTTGTACGATGACGACAGCCCTGCTCAAACCAGAGCGGAATCGTCTTTGGCTTTAGTTTTGGACGAATTGCACTTGTCATTTTCTTTGAAAGTGAAACAAGAAAGTGCACTGAAGTTTTTCGTTCTGAAAAAGATGTCTTTGCCGTGTTACCGACGGGCTACGGGAAAAGTTTGATATACCAGCTGGTACCACTGGCCGGAACGCTAGCCTATTACGTGGAGAGGCAGTTTGAAAGACAACGCAATCACCCGCCCCTCCATTGAGGTACAGTCTATCAGTGGTCTTCAGACTATACATTCTTATGATATAGTCTGACGTGTCAGGCTATTAACTAAGATGAATAGATGTGAATTTCCATGTACGTAAGCAAATTGGGCGGAGGGGTTTAGGGGAAAAATGTGGGTTGAGGTGGCCATGTATAGCATGCTGTCACAATGCAACTGAGAGTTCAGGAAAAAGGGTATCAACATGAGTCAGATATGAATGAATGAATGAATGAATGAAGGAGACATATGATGCTTAAAGTATTTCTCTGTAATTTTCTTGAGAGGATAAAACCACAGCGTTGCAAATCATCTTTACATTTTCTGGAGAGCAGTAAATCTACTGCAATTCCTTATAAAGCAAAGAAGAGAATATGGTCACTCATCACAGTCATCACCATCACTGGGTTCTCCATACACCTCCACCTCACACAATGTGAGATAGTCTTTCCGTGGAATGACCACATTAACCCAGCGACCCTCCATGCCATTACACTTGAAGACCTTGGATTCCCCAGCTGCGATATGCAGGTCAGCACACCTGGAAACAGGTACAGTATGAGTAACTTACAAACATAATGAACATGAAGGTGGAACCAATGGGCCAAATTTGGTCTGGCTCCAAGACTATGGAATGTGTGTTAACTTACTTTGGGTTTTTGTTTCCTTCATCATCAAGGGAGTTACCAATCCTAAGCTCAGCTCCATTCAGTCTCTCTGAGCAGCAGTCTCCTCTGTTGGTGATGATCACAGAGTCTACTTTGTATTTCTTCAGGAGATCAACTCTCCACCATGGTTTTAAGTGATCAGTGGTGTGCGTGCAGGACCCTTGGTGGCCGTGGGAGTTTCGGTTGCCATCAATGGCATTAGAGGCATGTGATTCACCTCCCCAAGGCGCACGAACCAACTGTGACTGGGTGGCTTTCCCACGAAGAGCAACATTAAAAGCTAATCAAATTAAAAGAGAAGCATGATCAATTTTTCTTTGTCTTACATTCTCAAGTAATTTTTCAAAGCATTTATTTTATAAGCTGAGGGTTTAACACAGACTTGCAAGAATGTTAAATTATGCTATTTGATTTAATCCATAAAACATAATAGACTATAAATAAAAGCAAACTAATTTAGGCCTATCTGTTGCCAATTTATGTAAGGGATAAAGAAAAATGGAGCACTCCAGCAATGGACAGCAATTTAACCTAAATGAATACAAGCAATCTTCAATACCCTGGGAGTTCAGGAAAAGTGGACAGACATGTATCGAGTCAAATAGGAAAATGATGCAAACAAACTGCAATGCTTCAAATATTTCGCTGTAATTTTGTTCAAGACAAAACAACAGTGCTGCAAATCATCCTTGAACTTTCTGAAAAGCAGTAAATACACTGCAATCTACTATAGAGCAAAGAAGAGAATGCGGTCAGTCCTCACACTCATCATCATCACTGGGTTCTCCATACACCTCCACCTCACACAATGTGAGGGCCTCTTTCCGTGGAATGACCACATTAACCCAGCGACCCTCCATGCCATTACACTTGAAGACCTTGGATTCCCCAGCTGCGATATGCAGGTCAGCACACCTGGAAACAGGTACAGTATGAGTAACTTACAAATATAATGAACATGAAGGTGGAACCAATGGGCCAAATTTGGAGGTCTGGCTCCAAGACTATGGAATGTGTGTTAACTTACTTTGGGTTTTTGTTTCCTTCATCATCAAGGGAGTTACCAATCCTAAGCTCAGCTCCATTCAGTCTCTCTGAGCAGCAGTCTCCTCTGTTGGTGATGATCACAGAGTTTACTTTGTATTTCTTCAGGAGATCAACTCTCCACCATGGCTTGAAGTGATCAGTGGTGTGCGTGCAGGAGCCGCCGAAGAAATTGGCGTCTCGTTTCCCATCAATGGCATTGGAGGCATGTGATTTATCACTCCAAGAAGCACCAATAACCGACTGTGACTGGGTGGCTTTCCCACGAAGAGCAACATTAGGATCTATTCAAATTAAAAGAGAGGCATGATTAATTTTTCCTCTACTTGTCTTACATTCTCAAACCATTTTCCACAGCATTTATTTTATAATCTGAGGGTTTGACAAAGACTCACGAAAATATTAAGTGCTATTTGAGTAAACACAATATAGGCCTACTATAAATGATAGCAAACAAAATTCATGTTGCTGATTTATGAAAGGAAAATGGACAGACAAAACTTCTTGGAACGGAGGCATGTCAATTTCAGTCTTATCCATTGTACTTCATCAGAAACATTCTGAAAAAAGGCTTTACATGAAAAATACTGAACTTGTGCTATAAATTATTTCTTTATTTTTTTTTTTTACCTTCAGCCGCTCCCTCCATGGTGCCACACAGAAGGACCACAAGGCAAAATAAGAATGACATCATCCTGCCAAAGCAAAACTTGCAGATCTATAACATTTCTTTTAAACATAATCAACATGTATTTCAGGGATACATTTCTTTCACTTACCTTCTTGGACTTCTGCACTGTTCTCTTGCTCTGTATGTCTAACATTTGAGAGTTAAGCAGGCTGATTTTATAGCAGCCTACGGTCATTGAGTCAACATGATGGTAAACATTGCATTGCATTATTTATTTAGGGTCAATGTCAATTCACACACCCTCCCCAGTGACACCTTTTCAATTTGCCTATTTGTTTTTGTACATGTAGCCAGAGGTGGAAAAAGTACAGAAAAATTGTAACTAAGTAAAAAGTATCTTTACTTTGCTTAAATTCTACTCAAGTAAAAGTAAAAGTAACCGACAAAAAATCTACTCAAGTAAAAGTAAAAATTACTTAATTTAAAATTTACTTAAAGTACAAGTTACTTAGTTACTTTCAATTATTTGATATATATTTTAAAAAAATCATAATCAAAAGCAATGTTAGGGTGTTGCTTGGTTGCTTTAGCCACCCCAATAATTCATAAACCACCGGCTCAGTCACCACAATCAAACTCGTTGTTATGAATGAATGAATGAATGAATGAATGTTTGGTCATTGACATTACAATAACCAAAGGGTACTTTGAGGTTGTGTAAAGCCCCCCTTTTCACATTTCTAAAAAACAAATGTGTACATACAGTTATTTACAAGTAATACAACAGCTACTGTAGATGGCATGACTGAGAGAGCACTTACATTGGCCTACATGCCAATCACAATTCATAAGGTTTTCTGTTTTTTAGATAAGAAATGTATTCAATCCTAGGAGTTGTAGGTTAGGTATCAAACATTAATCTCATTCTGACCAGGCAACCGATCCAGATAACAGTGACCGTAATCAGCCCAGCCAGTTCACATCTTATGGCATGATTTGTTAATTTTGGCATCTTGAGAGTGCTAGAATATGGTAGCCGACTACCTTTGAGATTTTACATATTGGTATTGGGGGCTACCCTAACCCTGGCCAGACTCAAATTGACCTGGACTGAAGCAATGGTTATACTGGCTGACAACATTCCTTGGCCAAGGATTTCCTTTGCTTTTGAATTAATCACTTCCACAATTGGCTATTGTCAACATTTACAAGAAGCAGGGTCATTTTTAAGCTACAGTAAATACTCTGTATTAACTTTCGGTTCAAGCCAAATGTTTTTTCCTCAGATTGTTTTTTTTACTCAGTACTCAGGGATGTTTCAAAAAAGTAGTGAAGTACAAAGTACAATACTTGCCTCAAAATATACTCAAGTAAAAGTAAAATTACCTATTTAAAAAAATACTTAAAAAATTACAAATTACTCAAAAAAGCTACTTAATTACAGTAATTTGAGTAAATGTAATTAGTTACTTTCCACCTCTGCATGTAGCCTACCTTTTGATGCCAAATGGAAGAATCCTAAGTTTGAGCATCCTAACATTTTTGGAGATATGACCTTCCAAAGTTTGGGTGCCACCAGACTGATTAAGATTTTTTATATTTAGGGGGCCCAGATCTTGGAAGGGATGTTTATTATTATTGAAGTTGCAACAAATTGACTATCATATTTGGGAACTGTACAATGTATTTAAAGAGTTTAAGACCTTAGATGAGGAAATAGGGAGGTTTACAAAAATGTCTTTGAGACAAAATGACCCTTAGATACCCCTTACATCAGGCCCCCGGTTGATCATGTGGGCACTTGATGACTGGACTGAGCTTTTAACCCCATGTACAGACACACTTTATCAAACATTTCCTGGAAAAACAAAGTTTTCCAATTCCTTCATAATAATTTAGGACTTTCAATATAGGACTATTTTCCTATATTTACGCAAGTCCAGAATAGTGCACATAATAATATCTCCAAAAAGGATCAAGCAATGAAATTTCTAAGTGAAGAATCTGATAGACAGGACCCGGATGAGGGCACATGCCGATTTAAAGGCTTGTATTTAGTCAATAATCAGGAAAGGAGGCTATGCATACACCTTTATTCTCTGGAACCTCAGGAACACACTGAGGAAGGCAGAACACCGAAACGCGTCTGTGTGCATAAAAGATTAATCATGAGTGCATAAATACTGAGCCAGCAGTCTTAAAATAACAAAAAGACTTTTGAGTGAAGCCTGCTCCCATCCTTTCTTAAGGCTTGTATTTAACAACCAAAGGTATGGGTGTCCAAATATGCCAATTGGCACTATATTTTTCTGAAAGTTATATATCTATAACTTTTCACATGATAGAAAATTGGCACTGTATTTTTCTGTAAGTTATCTATAACTTTTCACATGATAGCAAGTTGGATTTGGCAGCTTTGTGATTTTACAGCCCCATAAGTAGTTTAAGTTTTCTCATTGAAACAAATGGGAAAAATCTGTATTTTCAGGTAATTTCCTGCTTTTTGTACAATATCTCCAGAACCCTTTGAATGATCTCCACAAAACTTGGCACAGATCACCATAAATGCCAGATATGATCAGACATGAATTATGCTATAGATAACCTTCCTCAATACCTTGTTACACCATATTTTTTGTACATAACTATTACAAGATTTTACATGTTGCAGATACATTTTGGTCTGTAACTTTAAAGGAAAGCCCAGTCCATCCACCTAAAAGTACATTTCCTCATAGGTTGGCACTACTCACACGTTTGGCTGCGTTGTTCATTCCATGATTGCCCAATGCTTACAAACTATACCTAATTGTATGGTGACAAATCAACAATGAAAATGATATAAACACTTTATAGATTGGCATTAAAGGGGAGATATACTATAATGGATCAAAGTCAGTTTTCCTTCCTTCCTTCAACTTTCCTTTACACGTTTTGTGCTCAGTTTAGTTATAGCTAAATCAGTTCAGACATTTCGGTCTGCAATTTTAAAGGTAACCCTAACCAACCACCAAATAATTCTATCCATTCTCCTCTCTATTCTCACCAAGTAGTATTCTAGATATGCAGTTGTAACATCATCTTCATACCATAGTAGTAGTTGTAAGTGGCCCAGGTGTATGGATGGAACATTTTCGCAGTGCGTGCAAATGCGAAATTTCAAGCCAATACGGACACACGGAATTAATAGTGGTGATTAATATTTATGAGAAAGGACAAGCTTGTCAACAGGTCAAGCAGATTTCGATATTGAACATTAAAAACGTTACACATTGTACCTTTAAAGCATAGTCTAGATGTGATGTAACAGGAGTGGTGTTTTCTCTTCAGACTGCCTATCAAGGAAGCATATAGGAATAGATTAAAGCTCAAAAATTCAAAAGGGCAAAATTTGGTTGCTTCGTCAGGATTTGAGCATTCAAAGTTCCTTCACTCCATTCATTTAACTGCTGTAGAATTCCATCAGAAACCCCAGAAAGAATATACTCAATAAAATAGACTGACTAAACTAGGTGCTAAGTTAGGCTTGGTTTCTATAGTTATTCCCTGCTGTATAATTCAAATGGAAGAAAGCCCAACAACACAAACCATTGGGCTCAATTACACTATACACATCTCATTAATAGTATATGACTGATTAACCACTGGATCACCTTTTCAACCGTTTCAGACTTAGGGGCCCTATTTTGATAACATAATGTCAAACATTCTCAGGCGAAAGATGCATCTTGTGTTGGGGGGGAATATTTTGCTATTTTCACAGCACATAACGAACTTCACGCCGGCGCAAAGTTCTAAAAGGTTGGACTTACGCTGACCTTGACCTTTGAAATATGACCTCTAACGAAGTTCATTATCAACATGGCACATTGAAGAAAATAAATGTGGAATCTGGAGTGAGCCAGGAGAAATAGCAGATATAGCTCAATAGAACAATACGGTTGAACAATAATTCGTTAGACCCCATGCAATCTTTACCTTTGACCTTGAATGATCACCTATAGGACAATTTACCATGACGTCACACGTTCTTCCGGGTGGCAAAAGCCAAAAGTTGTCAACATAACATTTCTGGTTACAAAACCTGGATCTTTCATATTCAACAGTCATTTCTATCGCATTTATCGTATCCTTTTACAAAACAAAAATACCGAACTTATTAATTTGTGACCGACTTTACAGGCTGGATCTCCTAACCTGGCCGTATGGCAAGCATGGTAGACCGGCGCCGGTCTGTTTGCTACCTCGGTGGTACTTGGGTGTTAAAGGTTATGAAGTATGGATACATATCACAAGCGGTCACAAAACCTATGTGTTCAGAATGAACGGTCATTGTCCTCTCTTTTTAACAAAATAAAAAGTCATAAACGCCAGACTTATTGATTTCAGAGAAGTCTTCCCTGCTGGATATGTTAAGCTAACCTAGCATTGTGTATAGCAAGCTAAACCAGCGCTGACGTCCCTGTTTACTGTTTAATGGTTCGCCTAATTCGGTTGCTAATTGGGTAACAGGAGTAGAGATCGTATTAACACAAGTCTATTTTCTTGGTTTTAAAACCTATGTCTTTAGATTTACCAGTGAACTGTTCTTACCTCTTTTTGCAAAATAATAATTCATAAAGGCGAATTTATTAATGTAAGACTGGTTTTCCCTGTTGAATGTATTCACGTCAATGGGGTACCGGTTGCTTTCTGCCACCTGGAAGTATCTCAGCACCCCTTGTTTACAAACATTCTGAAATGTCATGATAAGTGACGCCCGATGGTGATTTTCTGTTTTAGGATCGTAGAAAGTTCTATGTGTTGAAATGGTGTAAAGACAATGTGTTGTAGCTATATTTAAAGAATGACCCCATTTTACCTTGACCTTATCACCTTGAATGTTTGGGCATCCCATTATGCCTTAGTGGTGATGAAATGCACCAGGTTTGGTAAAGATCCCTCAAAGTATTGAGGATATATTGCACAAACACTGTGGAGTGGATTGGACCCCTGTACTAGGCAGGGCTGGACTGGGACCAAAAAATGGCCCGGACATTGGTTAATTGGTTAATTTGACACTGGTTAATTTGATGCACCCTAATATATATATATATATATGTATGTATATTAGGGTGCATCAAATTAACCAATTCTTGAATTTTAATATGGCTGGGTGATAAAAGTGTTCCAATACAGGTAAAAACTAGCCTGACATAGCCCGACCATAATACTGCTGTTCATCCGTATTCATGGTCTGGAGGTTCTTTAAGCTGACGCGATTATACTGCGGGTGGGAGGGCATTCACTTCTGGTTTGAAACGATTGGACAGCTCGTCTAATCAGCTTCGCTTATTGGCCGGTAGACTCTCTACCGATGTAAACACGCCTCAGAAGACCGTTCCCAGACCATGGATACGGATGAACATTCGTATTATGGGCGGGCTATGTCAGGCTAGGTAAAAACAACACATGCAAAATATTTTTCCGATACATGGCGGTTTAGGGATGCCACCGGCCCTCTGTTTTTTGTTAGCTTAAGCGCTAACAATGCTAGTGGCCACCAATGGAGTTCTGAGGTAACAAAAACTGCAGCTCAAGAAAACTGAGGTGATCGTTCTGTTTTTGTGTTTGCCATGTTTTCATGCATATTATTACCATCATACCCTTGTGGCATTTTGGTAGATATAATCATTGGCATGAGGGTGTTATCTATTTTATAATTAACAATACATTTTAGTCGAGGGTAACACATTTATATTTTTTTATACTTATAATCTAAAGGCACTAAGGTAAATTAACACCTAGACAATTACAGACTCCTTACATGTTCTCTAGGGTCTTACCTATCCATACATACCAAGATTATGTAAATAGACTAGATAGTTGTGGAGCTAATAATGATTTATTTTGGATAGGCTTATGCTTTTCTAGGTGAACTAAACCTCCAAAAAGCTTAGGTCTTAGCTAGATGTAATGAGCAGAAAATACCTATACATACAGTATGTTCTAAGTACATATATGATAGGTGTAATAAGCATTAAAACACAACAAATCCCAAAACAGAAAGATCACCTCAGTTTTCTTGAGCTGCAGTTTTGGTTACCTTAGAACTCCATTGGTGGCCACTAGCATTATTAGCGCTTAAGCTAACAAAAATCAGAGGGCCGGTGGCACCCCTAAATCTCAATGAAATTTCTCAAAACTTTGCAAAAGTCATTTTTCTATCAATTGGAACAAAATGCAAGGCCAGCCAACTTGATGTTTTCAAATTTAAATTTCCCATTCAAATTTGATGCACCCAATGTATATATATAATGAAATTATGATAGGCCCGGCCCAAAATATGCATTGGCCCACCATGTATTGCCCACTACGCCCTATATGGTCAGTCCATGGCTGTGTATGATGGCCATCTGAGAAGAGTAGCTGCATTGTGTTATCACACATCATATAAACTAAGGTAGAGAAAAATTATGTGAATGAATCAAGCAGAACACTGAGATAGCTGAAAATCTAAAAATGGTATAACAACAAATAAGACATGGATTCCTATATTTTAGAGTGTCGTAAACCCAATTATGAAATTGCCAGTACTGTAAAAGCAAGGTCAATGTCACTTTCTCACATTTTCGTGTTGTATGGAAAATTAGAATGACCTGATTTGAGCTGTTTCAAGTTAACCTCTCTCTCGTTTTCATTGTTCTAGAAACAGCCGTGGCTGATCAATCAACATGATAAGAGATCAAAGTGTATACTGTGGTGTGGATCTGTGGGGGTTGGTAGATCTTTCCTTTAAAAGTTTCTGGTAGCCAGTAATCTGGTAGCCAGTCTGAGGATAGCAACTTAGGCTGGTATCCCAGAGACGTCGACTCTGTAACCTACCAGTGTAAAATGTTCTGTACCATGATTAGTTTGGAACCGTCTCCATAATTTTTATCAGGAACAGAAAATGTATCCAACATTCGCACTGATTGCATAATTTATTTTCTCTATTATCTCTATCCATTGTATTGTGGCCAGTGTTGGGTAAGTTACTTTTCTTTCAGCAAGAAAACAGTGGTACCCTGCCACTTTGAAAGTACTGGATTTGTCCATGGATGTGTGATTTTACGAAGAACCGGGACATAGCCTATTTAGCAATTTACAGAATGTCTGAAGGCGGAGCTTTCAGAAATATGCATTTTGCCCAGAGTTTCCGATGGTAGTGACTTTGTGAAGTGCATAAAAAACTCAAACCTCTAATGTGTTGAAACGGTAGTAGGCAAATATTTCCAATGTTAAAGTAATTAATTTCTGCATTGATTGATTAAATGGCACAAGGGGATTGGGGGATGGCCATTTAAGAAGGGAAATGATATGACATTTTTATTTCAAAAGGGGGATGCCATTCCCCCACATCCCCCCCCTCAACTCAGTAGGTCTACTGCCTGAGTGTCAGTGATAGAAATATAGCCTAGTGTATTTGTCCTTCAACTCATGTGGTATTTACAACACTGTGAATGTGCATGAATGCAACATCATGCCCAAAATTTTACAATATTATTTAAAACCAATAAATCTATGTAAAGAGATGGAGATGGTCTTTCTTGTTTTAACATGCTAAGTAAAAGAACTTGAAGAAAAATGATAACATCTCAAACCGAGAACTCTGTGAGTACTTTAACTAAGTAGCCTAGACTCTAGACGTACCCCTAGTGGTAGCAAATTTGAATTTGCACAGAGGTACGTCTAGAGGCCACTGATAGAAACCCGTTTTAGCCTTCCTCTGGAGGCGGATAACCAATCACAGCGCGGTATGTGTACAGGAAATCGTAAGGCGGGCTTTGTACGATGACGACAGCCCTGCTCAAACCAGAGCGGAATCGTCTTTGGCTTTAGTTTTGGACGAATTGCACTTGTCATTTTCTTTGAAAGTGAAACAAGAAAGTGCACTGAAGTTTTTCGTTCTGAAAAAGATGTCTTTGCCGTGTTACCGACGGGCTACGGGAAAAGTTTGATATACCAGCTGGTACCACTGGCCGGAACGCTAGCCTATTACGTGGAGAGGCAGTTTGAAAGACAACGCAATCACCCGCCCCTCCATTGAGGTACAGTCTATCAGTGGTCTTCAGACTATACATTCTTATGATATAGTCTGACGTGTCAGGCTATTAACTAAGATGAATAGATGTGAATTTCCATGTACGTAAGCAAATTGGGCGGAGGGGTTTAGGGGAAAAATGTGGGTTGAGGTGGCCATGTATAGCATGCTGTCACAATGCAACTGAGAGTTCAGGAAAAAGGGTATCAACATGAGTCAGATATGAATGAATGAATGAATGAAGGAGACATATGATGCTTAAAGTATTTCTCTGTAATTTTCTTGAGAGGATAAAACCACAGCGTTGCAAATCATCTTTACATTTTCTGGAGAGCAGTAAATCTACTGCAACTCCTTATAAAGCAAAGAAGAGAATATGGTCACTCATCACAGTCATCACCATCACTGGGTTCTCCATACACCTCCACCTCACACAATGTGAGGTAGTCTTTCCGTTGAGTGACCACATTAACCCAGCGACCCTCCATGCCATTACACTTGAAGACCTTGGATTCCCCAGCTGCGATATGCAGGTCAGCACACCTGGAAACAGGTACAGTATGAGTAACTTACAAACATAATGAACATGAAGGTGGTACCAATGGGCCAAATTTGGAGGTCTGGCTCCAAGACTATGGAATGTGTGTTAACTTACTTTGGGTTGTTGTTTCCTTCATCATCAAGGGAGTTACCAATCCTAAGCTCAGCTCCATTCAGTCTCTCTGAGCAGCAGTCTCCTCTGTTGGTGATGATCACAGAGTCTACTTTGTATTTCTTCAGGAGATCAACTCTCCACCATGGCTTTAAGTGATTAGCCGTGTGCGTGCAGGAGCCTTGGTGGCCGTGGGAGTTTCGGTTGCCATCAATGGCATTAGAGGCATGTGATTCACCTCCCCAAGGCGCACGAACCAACTGTGACTGGGTGGCTACCCCACGAAGAGCAACATTAGGACCTATTCAAGAGAGACATGATTATTTTTCCTTGTACTTGTCTTACATTATCAAATAATTGTAATTATTAATCATATAATAATTAATTATATTTGAGTTAACCAATAGAACATATAAATGAACAACTATAGATGATAGCAAACAAATGTGTCTGTGTTGCCAAT
>JAODXP020005561.1:40000-49793 GCA_027497455.2 Sardinella longiceps | reverse complement strand
GTGCACCATTCAGTCAGCATTGGTAATCGGTTTGTTATTCGGTCTATGTAGCATCAAATTGTCCTGTTCTTCTTCTTAAAGACAGTATTCAGGTACCTGGAACAACAGTGCTATTGACTGATTCACACCAGTGGCGTTTTCAAAATGGCATAACGTTACAAAACGTTTCATACGTCACCCATAGGGATGAATGGGAACTGTTGCGTTACGTTACGAAACGTTACGACCGCTGAATCCGCCACAGATATCTCCTTTAAGTAGAGATCTCTGTTGAAGTCTCTTAAAAGTGATTGATGAAGTGGTCCTGAATAAACAGTCTCTTAAATAAGGAAGTGTAAATCTGCCCAGGCTGGGTGAGGGCGGGGAAGGAGACAGACAGACTCCATATGGCCGTCCCATCTGACAAGAGATGAGTGTGTTTATCATCCTGAGCACTCCGCAGACGATGAGTGTGTGTGTGTGTGTGTGAAACTGAGCACTCCGCAGACGATGGCAGCCATGATACACATCATCATAATAATCATCATCATAATCACCATAATCGTAATCTCTGCCACTCGGCATTGGACGTCACTGTAACTGTTGCCATGCCAACTATTTTATAGTTTCTATGATATTAGGACACTCTGCATTTCCGGTCGGTGAATCTTAAACAGCAGGGCTGGCTCGACACGCAGAGAAAATTAAAATGTAATTTCGTCTTTCTTGTGCGCACTGATACACACACACACACACACACACACACACACACACACACGGACTTCTCAGCCTCCAGTATAGTTCATGTTCTAGTTAGCAGGACCGACCTGGGTTTATTTTGTGTATGTGTGTGTGTGTGTGTGTGTGTGTGTGTGAATGAGGGAGAAACAGAGACAGAAGTGAGTTTTAATTCAACAGTTCAATGGAAAAAAATAAATCAATTTGTAGTCCAGGTGTCAAATTTAGCACAGATTCTATCGCCATGCTGTTCTCCCATGATGCACTTTGATGATTACCCATGATGCACTGCATGTGTGTGTACTCTGTGATTACCCATGATGCACTGCATGTGTGTTTACTCTGTGATGATTACCCATGATGCACTGCATGTGTGTGTACTCTGATGATAAGTAGACACCATATGGAGCCCACAGGGAGAGAGACACAACAAGCCGGTGAGGGATGGAGAGAGGAGGGGATGCCGAGATGAAAGAGTGAAAGCAGACAGGTAAAGGAGTGCAGGGGATACTGAGGAGTGGGAGAGAGAGAGATGGAGTGAAGAAAAGAGTGAAAAGAAAAGAGTCTAGGGCATTTTGTGAGCCTGGATATGAAGGCCTAACCTGTAGAACTGATGGAAAAGGATTGTATTAAATGAAAGCACAGATGTCAACTGACACAACCATACACACACACACACACACACACACACATTTGATTCCATCTCAATATATCAGGCAATACAGCATTTTTTAATCTGCAGAGCTTTACCTAAAATTAACTTGAATACATTTATTCAAATTTATTTGCAAACCAAAGAATACTGTAAGACCCTGGCATAATCATTTCTGTCTGTTAGATGTACATTGACTGACAAGCTGATATATTCAGTTCAAGTTTCATTTACGAATCCCCAGTTCCTGACAGTGTAGTTGCCTGCCACACGGTCCACTCTTGAGGCAGCCGTGAGCACACACACACGTATAAGTACACACACATTTGATTCCAAATTGGTTACACTCACTCAACCCTCAGCCTGAAGAGAGTTGCAAGCCCACACACTCACACAGAACAACTTGTGGACAGACTGTGCCCCCCTGGTGCGGTGGTGTGTGTGTGTGGTGTGGTGTGGGTGGTGGTGTGTGTGTGTGTGTGTGTGTGTCTAATTAGCTTGTTGTGATGACGGGTGAGAATGCGGAGGTGGCAAAGTTGTGGTGGTATTACAGAGCAGAGGCAAAATAGAAATGTCACAGCAAATAGCCTCTGCCAAGAACACACACACACACACACACACACACACACACACACACTGGCGCTGTCTCTCCCTCCGCAGCCCTTCTGTGGAGAAGAGATGAAATACCACCCTGAGCGACAGAAGAACCGAGCGACCCGCCATATTACAGAACCCCACTCTGCAGCACACGCAGAACATCATCATATCAAACATATTCTATTAGGACTACACACATCACAAGTGTGTGTGTGTGTGTGTGTGTGAGAGAGAGAGAGAGTGAGAAGTACAGCCATATTACAGAACCCCACTCAGCACCACACGCAGAACATCATCATATCAAACATATTCTATTAGGACTACACACATCACAAGTGTGTGTGTGTGAGAGAGAGAGAGAGAGAGAGAGTGAGAAGTACAGCCATATTACAGAACCCCACTCAGCACCACACGCAGAACATCATCATATCAAACATATTCTATTAGGACTACACACATCACAAGTGTGTGTTTGTGTGTGTGTGAGAGAGAGAGAGAGTGAGAAGTAGCCGTATTACAGAACCCGACTCAGCAGCACATGCAGAACATCATCATATCAAACATATTCTATTAGGACTACACACATTACAAGTGTGTGTGTGTATGAGATAGAGAGAGAGAGATGAACACATATCCATCTCAAACATTCTATTAGAGCTACACACCACATCTTCACTCAGCCTTTGTAGAAGGGAGCTCAAATCTCCTTAGAGGAATTGTGTGTGTGTGTGTGAGAGAGAGAGAGAGAGAGAGAGGCATTGTAGAAGGGAGCTCAGAGGAACTGTGTGTGGGTATGTGTGTGTCAGAGAACATCTTCATCTCAAATATATTCTATTAGGGTGTGTGTGTGCTGTGTGACTGAGTGTATCATTCTAATAGGGAACATGAATCCCCTGTGAGGAAGTGTGTGTGTGTTCTGTAAGTGTACCCTTCTAAAAGAGACAGCCTAACAAGCAAGGAGTGTGTGTGTGTGTGTGAGTATGACAGCCTAACAAGCAGGGAGTGTGTGTGTGTGTGTGTGTGTGTGTCAGCTTCACATTCTAAATGCAAAAACATGAAGCATCATGGGACTTGTGTTTCAGTGCAGCAATTTTTACAGCTCATAAGACCATGAAACGCACGTGTGTGTATGCGCACGCACGCAGCATTTTTCAGTGTAGAATGAGATCATGAAACGGGTTTGTACAATATGTTCACAGTGCAGACCGAGACCAATAAATGTGTGTGTGAATGCGTACATCATTTTTGTCATTGTAGAATGAGGCCAAGAAATGTGTGTGAGTGTGTGACATTTTTCACAATGCAGAATAAGACCATGACACTTCTCTTGAGACCTGTGCGCAAAGGATACCTGTGTGTGTGTGTGTGTGTGTGTGTGTGTGTTGATGCCGCAGATATGATTGCTTTGCATCTTGTAAGCTCAGCAGTAGAACACACACACACACACACACAGAGAGAGAGAGAGAGAGAGAGAGAGAGAGAAGGCCCCAGGACAGGCTTACCACAGAGAACACAAAACATCAAATAATAAAAAAGAGAAAGAGAGTGTGTGTGTGTGTGTGTGTGTGTGTGTTATCTCTGTGACCTGTGATAGGAATCTGCCTCTCCCATTAGAGACGGCAAGCTAAGAGACAAGAGAATGGATGCCACCTCACGGCTCTCAGCTCAACATTCTCAACTATGAGATTAGATTAGATTACCATCCAAGCCATCATTGTCCAAATGAACACTGGAGGTTGTTAGGAATATTTTAAAGGAGATTACCGGAGTGAATTCAAACATAGCCCTGTTGAAAGAGCTTGCTAAATGCGCTAGTTAGCGAGTGGAACAAAACAATTTGGTACAGCACAGACCGAACGCAGAAGCGAACAGGCACTTTACACTGAATCAATGGGACCTGACTGTTGGAAACCAAAAGTAAAATCTGAGGTTACATTGACTCAATGTAAAGTGTTTAGCGTTCACGTTAGGTCTGTGCTGTTCGAAAATCTTTAATTTCTTGCGAAATATATTGCTGATAGAAGGCTCGTGCAGCAGGACTATGCTTAAACTTACTCCGGCATATTGCTTTAAAAAGGGGTCAGTTACCTTGGCATAGGCTCAAGTACAGACTCTTACCTCGGTAGCTTGCCCTCAGAGCAGCCTTTTAAAAATGTACAAGACCACAGGGAATTTATTTTCTGATTGTTACAAATTGACTGCCAGAGAGATCAACTCACTGTATGTCATCCTTGCCTGTGATAGCCTGTCGTTGTAGTAATTATAGACTATATGTCATCCTTGCCTGTGAAGGCCTGTAGTTGTAGACTATATGTCATCCTTGCCTGTGAAGGCCTGTAGTTGTAGACTATATGTCATCCTTGCTTATGTAGTTGTAGACTATATGTCATCCTTGCCTGTGAAGGCCTGTAGTTGTTGACTATATGTCATCCTTGCTTATGAAAGCCTGTAGTTGTAGACTATATGTCATCCTTGCCTGTGAAGGCCTGTAGTTGTAGACTATATGTCATCCTTGCCTGTGAAGGCCTGTAGTTGTAGACTATATGTCATCCTTGCTTATGTAGTTGTAGACTATATGTCATCCTTGCCTGTGAAGGCCTGTAGTTGTTGACTATATGTCATCCTTGCTTATGAAAGCCTGTAGTTGTAGACTATACTAGTGGTAGACTATATGTCATCCTTGTCTGTGAAGGCCTGGAGTTATAGACTATATGTCATCCTTGCCTGTGAAGGCCTGTAGTTGTTGACTATATGTCATCCTTGCCTGTGAAGGCCTGTAGTTGTTGACTATATGTCATCCTTGCCTGTGAAAGCCTGTAGTTGTTGTAGTTGTAGTTGCAGAGAGTTGGTGGATACACACACACACACACACACACACTGCTATGAGAGATTCTGTGTGTGTAGTGAGACAGCATATACTGTACACACACAGACACACTGTTACACTCCCAGAGGGTTGTGTGTGTGTGTGTGTGTGGAGAGAGGCAATACACTCTCTGAGTAGTTTCATGTGCGTGTGTGTGTGCGTGTGTGTGTGTGTGTGTGTGTGTGTAGTGTGTGTGTGTGTGTGTGTGTGTGTGTGTGTGTGTGTGTGTGTGTGTGTGTGTGGACAAGGAGAGAGGCTGGGGAAATGGAACTAAGTGTCTCCTACATGTTCTACTTTTCCCATTTGGCAGAAACACACTTCTGCTGCACAACACACACACACACACACACACTTCCTCTGCAGCACAACTTTTTTTCCCTCGTTTGACTCCCGCTAACAACCTTCTGCCACACACACACACACACACACACACACACACACACACACACACACACACACACACAACTTTCTGCCTAACACACTCTCACTAAATTGTCACACATACACTCACACACAACCTCCTGGCTGATCTGAAAAAAAAGAAAAGGAAATCTCTAACGACCCACACATATTGTCCTGGCGCTCAGCCCAGCACTCAGACACAACATACTCACAGAGGCAACACACACACACACACACACACATTCTCACAACCAACATACACACTGCAATCATTTTACACACACACACACACACACACAACACAGCAGTCGGAATTTTTCCTCCTCATCTAAAAGTCTTTTCCTCATGTCTCGGAGTCGGGCGCCCAGCAGTCGTCCGCCGTGTGTGTGTGTGCATGTGTGTGTGTGTGTGTGTGACTGGAGCCCCCACGCTTGTCTAGCTGAAGAAGTGTTGGTTCATGGTGTTCGTGGGATGTGGCATCATGCATGAAATTGCAAATAGAATTTAATTTGCTCCTTGTCCACTCAAGTGTCTACACATGATTCACACCGAAAGAGAATGATGGTCATGGCAGTGTTACACACACACACACACACACACACACACACAAACACACACAGCCAAGGTCAGCTTGGGGTGTGTGCTCTAGTGCTTTTTATAATGTTACGTGTGTTATGCTTGACTTACTGATCTTCCTTATTGGTCTTTGCCCTTGTCTTCATAACGTATGTGGCTTTACAGTGAGGTCCTGATGTACAGTATCTTATCTATGTTTGCCATAATGCAGGCCTCATCTCCAATAGTGTGTTTGTGTGTGTGTGTGTGTGTGTGTGTGTGTGTGTGTGGTTGATACGACCTTCCAACCCCACAGATCTGATTATAAAGCAGTTCTACTCTCACTCATCTTATGGGTGATTTACACTGTAGTTCGGGCGCAACTGTAACTGAACCTATAAGCACAACAGTGACCTCTACTGTTCAGGAGAATAATGGCAAAGTGGCGCTTCTGTTGAATTTGGTCGTGCTCAAGTATATAAGGTTGGAGCGCATCAATGATGTCATCAATTACTTACTGTCTGACAGACAGTATATGTTGAGTTTTAGAATGCCAGTCAAGAGCGTGTCTGGGAGTCCTGTTCGTATACACACACACACACACACACACACACACACACACACACACACATTGTTCATGTCAGCAGCTGGGTGGCACTTTTATCAAAAGCCTAGAAAGTCAAGGCCTCTAGCAGGCACAGTTAGACTTGGAGCTGGAGTAGACACTGGAGTCTGAGGCCCTGGTTGCACCTACATGGATATCGATAAAAAATCAAGTATTTATGCAGGGCACATATTATGGTCTCTCAATGTTTGTGTGTGTGTACACACACATTTTTGCATTTTTGGGGTGTGTAATTTGTCATTATAGTATGGAAATTGGGAGTTATAAGGTGACGCTTGATATCTTTGCACCTCTCCAGCAGTGGTTTGTCTCAAGTCTAGAAGTCTATATTTACCAGTCTATCAGCTCGTCTTCTTTTCCATTATTATTTGTACACAAGTCTCAGTGAATATTTAGAAAAACTTCCACAGCCTTTTCTAACTTGTTGAACTCTGGGGATTCATTTCAATAATCAACAATAATAGGTAGGAGACTGGAGACTGACACCTCACTCACACACACACACACACACACACACACACACACACACACACACACAGTCATATTCACCTCTCTCTCACACACACACATACACACACACGCACACACAGAGTGGGGTCTTGAGTGTTTCATCTCAGCATTGGCAACTCAAGGACATCCGCACAAAGATACTCTCAGACACACACACACACACACAGGGACTGAAGATGTGTTTCATCTCTGTCTCAGCGACTCAAGGACACACACACACACACACAGCCAGCGGCTGCTCTATGTCTCTCGTCACAGATGGCTTGCATACACTCACACACTTAAAGAGTGAGCGACGGGAAGAGTTAGCCAACAGCCATTTTGTGTGTGTGTGTGTGTGTGTGTGTGTGTGTGTGTGTGTGTGTCTTCACAGATGGCTTCTCTTTGCTCAAGAGTGTCCCTGTCACACAGGCCCATAGAGACGTGGCCATGGACCATCACCCCCCCCCCCACACACACACACACACACCACCCCTTTC
The DNA here is from genome assembly GCA_027497455.2 of Sardinella longiceps. NCBI lineage: Eukaryota > Metazoa > Chordata > Actinopteri > Clupeiformes > Clupeidae > Sardinella > Sardinella longiceps. The sequence continues at coordinate 42,390 of JAODXP020005561.1, read as the reverse complement.
CCACACACATAGGCACACACACACCTCTACTACACAGGGAAGGCCTAGCTTAGAGCTCACACACACTTCCTCCCTCTCTCTGAGACACACTTTCTCTCTCTCTCTCTCTCTCTCTCTCACACACACACACACACACTGATCTTGCTCACTATCCCATCCCAGTCCACACCTCCAGCTGTCTCTAGAGAGAGAGAGAGAACAGACAAGTAGAGAAAGAAAGAGATGAAGGACATGCCTCTCTTCCAGGAGCTGTGAGAGATGGAGAGAGAGAGAGAGAGAGATACAGTGGAGAGAAAGGGAGAGAGCCACTGTAAAGAGAGAGATGGAGAGAGAGAGAGAGAGAGAGAGAGAGAGTATACAGTAGAGAGAAAGGGAGAGAGCCACTGTAAAGAGAGAGATGGAGAGAGGCACGGAAAAGAGGGAGGGAGAGCAAGAGGGATGGATGGAGAGAGGCACGGTAAAGAGGGAGGGAGAGCAAGAGTGAGGGATGGATGGATGGAGTAGAAGAAGAAAGCAGAAATTATGGGATGGAGACATTTCTAGAGAGATGGCAGGGATGGAAAGAGGGATGACAGGGATAGAGGGATGAACATAATGGAGAGATAGCAGACAAATAGAGAGAGAGTTGGAGGGAAAGGGGTAGAAGTAGATACAGGAGATTTAAAATGGAGAGAGATGGATGTGGAAAAGAAGGAGAGAAAGAGGGATGGCGTGAAGAGAGAGAGGTAGAATCAGGAAGAGGAAGATGCCAGAGAGAGATTCAGAAAGAGGAGGATGCCAAAGAGAGAGAGAGAGAGAGAGAGAGAGAGAGAGAGAGAGAGAGAGTTCAGAAAGAGGAGGATGCCAAGAGAGAGAGAGAGAGAGAGAGAGATTCAGAAAGAGGAGGATGCCAAAGAGAGAGAGAGAGAGAGAGAGAGAGAGAGAGATTCAGAAAAAGGATGCCAGAGAGAGATTCAGAAAGAGGAGGATGCCAAAGAGAGAGAGAGAGAGAGAGATTCAGAAAGAGGAGGATGCCAAAGAGAGAGAGAGAGAGAGAGATTCAGAAAGAGGAGGATGCCAAAGAGAGAGAGAGAGAGAGAGAGAGAGAGATTCAGAAAGAGGAGGATGCCAGAGAGAGAGAGAGAGAGAGAGATTCAGAAAAAGGATGCCAGAGAGAGATTCAGAAAGAGGAGGATGAGAGAGAGAGAGAGAGTGATAAAGAGAGAGAGAGGGAAAAGAGAAAGAGGTAGAGTGAAAAAGAGAGAGAGAGGGAAAAAGTGAAAGAGGGGAAAAGCACAGTATGCCTATCTGCTCCTCTGACTGGCACCTTAGAGTGTCACCCCTGCTAGGACCAAATGATATGCAATTACTGACTCTCAGTGTGTGTGTGTGTGTGTGTTTGTATACGTTACCGAGTGTGTGCAGGGAAGTGGGTGTTTTGAAGAACTTATCCCTGCTGATCCGTACAGCTTTAATTACAGTCTCAGTGTGTGTGTGTATGTGTGTATGAGAGGGAGAGAAACTGTGTGTGTGTGTGTGTGCGCAGTCAGGTTGTCGCTCCATTGATTGATTACATTCAGTGGTGGAATGAGCAGTGATCTGGTGAACTTTATTTTGGGTGGCAGCTCCAACGTGACCAGAATCCTCCTCCCTGCCCCTACACACACACACACACACACACACACACACACACACACACACACACACACACACACACACACACACACACACACACACACACCCTCCTCTGTCCCCACACTCTGAGGCTCTCTCCTCTCCTCTTATCTGTCTCTCAGCAACCATACTTCTCCCTCTCATATCATCTCTCTCTCTCTCTCTCTCTTTCTCTCTCTCTCTCTCTCTCTCTCTCTCTCTCTCTCTACACACACACACACACACACACACTCTCTCTCTCTCTCTCTCTCTCTAAATCCCCCCCCCCCTTTCTCGCCTCTTAATTTAGATTCCTCAGTGCTTCTCTCTCTCTCTCTGTGTGTGTGTGTGTGTGTGTGTGTGTGTGTGTGTGTGTGCACGCTTGCTCTGCTCCCAGAAGGTCTTATTGAGGGTGTCAATGTTCTAATGCTGTCACTTTGAATGTGTCAGAGTGGGTGGGCGCTGCCTCTAGCAGACACCTCTGTTATTGGCTGACAGGATTGGACCCATTCTCTTATTGGCCGACAGCTGAGTGAGTCATGATTCCCATGTTGTGGGCATCACCCAGGAAAAGCACACTTGATTGGATGAAGTATTGATTCCTTGTACCATCAAGGTGTGATTTCAATTTGGTCAGCCGAATGATTGTGTGTGTGTGTGTGTGTGTGTGTGTGTGTGTGTGTGTGTGTGTGTGTGTGTGTGAAGGACACTGCTTCCTCCACTTCTTCCCCTAGGAGATGTTTGTGAGACACTGTCAC
>JAODXP020005561.1:32500-35000 GCA_027497455.2 Sardinella longiceps | reverse complement strand
ACACACACACACACACACACACAGGCTTCAGGAGTACTGCTCATCTCACTCAAGTTTTCTGACTATGGTTATTTGGTTTAAGAAGAGATCACCACATAAGGAGTGTGTGTATGTGTGTGTGTGTGTTTGTTTGTTTTCCTAATAAGAGATCGCCACCTAAATATTTGTACAACCCTCAAAAATGTTCATTGCTTAGTTGCAGGTTATTGCAAGCCATCACAATAGATTTAAAATGTCAAATCACATTTTCAGATTTTTAGAACGTCACAGCCCTTCTCGCTGCGGATCTTTGGTTTGTAGCCACTTTAAGAGGTAGTTAGCTGGTTGGTTCTGAAACATCACGACAGGGTCCTATCAGTATGTCTACTAAATTGTATCATGAACGTACACACAAAAGCGAACAAGCAGTTCCATGCGGAATGTTGTAAGATCCATTGACTCAATGTAAAGCTCTCTTTCACATTTGGCCTGTGCCTTTTATTCCACTAGTTATCTAGTGGTCAGCAAACTTAAGCTTAAATAGCGCGGGTCCATCTGCTTTAACCCTATCTCTGCTACATCTCATCTCTCTCCATCTCTCTCATCAGAAGGGGTGTGTGACACTCACACACAGGTCTGTCATGTGAGTTTATCAGAACGTGTGTGTGTGACACACACAGGTCTTCTGTGTGTGCGACACACACACACACAGGTTTGCCATGTGTGTTCAGGTGTAACCTACACAATCCCACAATGCCCTGCTGCTTTTACATAACAGCCAATCAGGGTGCAGCTGGCAGCCGCGGCGTTCCACTGGAGGAGATGAGATGAGAAGAGAGAGACGTTTGCTGTTTGGCCCCAAAGCCCAGGTGGATTATGGGTAAAGGCGGCCCAATCCAGGTCCGCTCCACTTCAGACGCTCCAAAGGGCAGAGAAAGGCACACACACTCACACGCACGCACACACACACACACACACACACACACACACACACACACACACACACACACACACACACACACACACACACTTCAGACGCTGGAAAGGGCAGAGAAAGGTTGGCAGCTCATTAAGACCTGCAGCTTCTTCCCACGCAAGGATTAGCACTGATCCCACCTCAACCTGTTATGTGTCTGTGTGTGTGTGTGTGTGTGTGTGTGTGTGTGTGTCAGGTCTAACAGAGTCATCATTCCTGAGCCCTGATTTAGCCTCCACACCTCAGTCTCAGGCAAACACACACACACACACACACACACACACACACACACACACACACACACACACACACACACACAGACAGATGTCTCTCTAGTTCAGATGCTGATGTGCCTCCACTGAGAGACAGAAGCTTTGAAATCTGCTGTTTAATTGGCAAATAATGCTTATAGAAGCCACTTACCCGAGGTATTGCCAACTCAGGTGTGTGTGTGTGTGTGTGTGTTGCGGAGGGCTACATTCACTTTGCCCTAGGTTCAGATTTATGTCTGCATATTATTCTGTGCGTACAGATTGTACACTTCTTACAATTAAACTTTATTGACAGTGAAGGAGATCGGCTGCATTCTAAAGAATATTTGAAGTTTAAACAATGTGTTTATCCGTGTGTGTGTGTGTGTGTGTGTGTGTGTGTAAGGACATATACAATAGAACGCAGGCAGCCACACTGTGCTGTGTGTGTTTGTGTGTGTGCGCGCACGTGGATATAGAGATGCAAGAGTATACCCTAGTCAGTGTGTGTGTGTGTGTGTGTGTGTGTGTGTAAAATGCACTGTATAAACCAGTCAGCTGTGTGTGTGTATGTATGTGTGTGTGTGTGTGTGTGTGTGTGTGTGTGTGTGTGTGTGTGTGTGTGTGTGTGTAAAGAGATATCCAGTATAACCCAGTCATCCGTGCTGGGATGGCCTCTTGTCCAGATGAACTGAAGTATTTACCACAGAAATCAATAGGGATATGGTGAATGAGACGTCAACACACACACACACACACACACACACACACACATGTACAGCTACAGTGGGGGACAGGCTGAATGAGATATTAACACACACACACACACACACACACACACATGTACAGCTACAGTGGGGGACAGGCTGAATGAGATATTAACACACACACACACACACACACACACACACACAGTATGATATGTCCCATGAGCCCTGTAAGCCCTGTGTGGAAGGTACTGTGATCAAATACAGACTTATTGACTCAATAAGTGCAGGTGTGTGTGTGTGTGTGTGTGTGTGTGTGTGTGTGTGTGTGTGTGTGTGTGTGTGTGTGTGTATGAGAGAGGACCTGTCAACTAGATGGTGCTGGTGGAGCGTACAGTGCAGTGCTTGCTAGTGCAGTGAAGGAAACCTGTTCCACACAACTTCACCGCTGTCAGTTTGACAAACAATAGAAATAGTTCTTTTTTTCCAAGCACAATATAACATGCACTCTATATACTTATTTTTTTATTTATTTATTTATTTTAAAGATATTTTTGGGGCTTTTTTGCCTTTAATTGGATAGGACA
>JAODXP020005561.1:12500-25000 GCA_027497455.2 Sardinella longiceps | reverse complement strand
TGTGTGTGTGGTGAGGTGGACAGTAGGGGAATGATAAGTGTGTGTGTGTGTGTGTGTGTGTGTGTGTGTGCTAAGCATGTTTCCTAGGGAGATAAGACATCAGCTTTCTTTTTTCCTTTTGTTCCTCAAACATCAGCACCAATAAACACACACACACACACAGGTTTATATCCCAGTCTGATGAAACCAGAGCAAGTCAAGGCCTTTTTACAGCATGAAATTATATTTGTGACAGTGTGTGTGCGCATGTTTGTGTGTGTGTGTGTGTGTTTATAGCTCAAAATTCACAACAATGTGGTGGCATGATTCCACTCTACAGTTTTATATCTGTGGCAGTGTGAGTGTGTGTATGTGTCTGTGTGTTTGTTTCCATGGCATACCGTACAATGTAATAAAAGTGTCAAGGGACTGGTGTTGCTGTGTGTATTGCCATTGCCCATGGGGTCAGTGTGTGTGTTGAATATATTTGTGAGTGTGAGGCTTGATTTTCACAGTGGGCTTGGTGGGGTAATTTAGCATACTTTGTGCTTGTGTGTGTGTGTGTGTGTGTGTGTGTGTGTGTGTGTGTGTAATTTTGCAGCTACTCTCCTTATTACCCCTCTGACTATAGTGCAAGTCGAGGTTTTCCTGGCTTTCTAATGCAGAATGGGAATGTTGATGTGGAGCGCACACACACACACACACACACACAGCTTGGATGCGGATGAGTGGCTGCTGTCGTGGAGGCGCTGGGAGTAGATGAAGATAGACTACATCATTAAAGCCAAACGAGGAGCCATGCCCACCATAGACACTATCCAGTAACCTCTCTTTCACACACACTCTCAAACACACACACTACCCCCCACCCCCACACTATCCAGTAACCTCTCTCTCGCACACACACACATACCCCCCAGAGGGTGTGTGTGAAAATGAGGCCCTGACGGCCGATTCACACACAAACCTGTGCGTGAGCGGCGCGTAAGCGGTGCGGGCGCGGTTTTGGGGCGATTTCATTTAGAATACATGTTAACAGGTTAGGTCATTCAGACTGCACGCGTGTTCTGCGCGGCTCCTGTCCGGTTTCTGAGCGGTGAACTGCGCAGCTCCCGCGCTGCTTTTTTGAAATAGAAACAAGTTCTATTTTTCCAAGCGTTTTCAGCGCAATAAGCGGGACTTGCGCAGTGTCTATAGATTTTGAATGCAGAGCTCGGGCAGCCGCTTCGCGCAGAACACCGCAGAAACAATTTCTTGTGTGAATGCCCAAGTCCACAGGCACCGCTCACGGACCGCCCCGCTCCCGCACCGCGAACGCGCAGTTTGTGTGTGATTCGGGCCTGAGTGAAAAAGGCCTTGTTCAGATTGGTATCCCAAATCCGATTTTTTGCATATCCAGATTGTATCTAGAATATCTAGAACAGCAGACAACCACATTAATTAATTTCCGAATCTGTTACACCCCACTTACCGAGGTGGTTTCAATTGAGATTCACATTGGATATGCTGCCATCTGAACAGTTTAGACACATGGATAAGATTTAATCATGTCACTTGCGTCATTTGTCACGTCACACAAACATCAACACGTGGAATGCAGATGGACGGAAGTGAGAGATTTATGTTTACTCTCCTTTTAAAAAACGGTAAGCCTATCGTTTGCTAGTGTGCGTTATGGATTTGCCGCAAGTTGCATATGATCTTGAGTTTACCTCGCATGTGGAAAGCAACGTCAGTGAAAGTTTTCATCCACGCACCAGAGAGGCACTTATGAGCTGTGCTGCGCTGCACTGATGCACTAAAATACAGATGAGTAACGCTATTCTTCCATCTCGATACTTCCTTGTTACTTGTAGCTGTGTGCTACGGCCCCACTTAACCATCTGAGAAAGAAACAACCTACCTACCTACAACCTACCAAACAACCTTCTACCCTCTGTGATTTTGTTTATCATTTGTGGGCATGATGCGTTAGGGTACAACAGTAACCCATCATTATTAACTTTTCACTATTGCTATACAGTTACTATGATTTGATTGTATTATTTAATAAAATCAATGTACGAAGATAATACAAATTGTGTTTGATAAGGAAACAAAAGAACTGAATTCTTTTAACAAGAACATGGTGTAAGACAAGGCTGTAGTTTAAGCCCAACACTAATTAACATTAATGAACCACACAGTTAGAAACATTAGCTGCCCTTGGATTAACACTCCATGATATTGAGGTAAAATTTCTTATGTTTGCTGATGATTTGCTTTTGATTTCACTAACTGAGGATGGCTTCAGACAAAATTTTGAGGATGAGGATAAAGTACATTTTCTACAGAGGTGTCCAAATTACCAATCAATTCGAAACCATTTTACTTACAACTTAAACGACACAACACAAAATTTATGTCACTGGATTCTGATTCCAAAATAAAAAATCCTATTGGGTTCGGGAATAGACCGTTCTGTCGCAAGACATTGTGGGAGATCGAGCCACGCCTCGGGATAAGGTTGTTCAGAGTACTCAGTCATTCGTATTGAGTTGAGGATTCAGTGTTTTTACAAGAGGCAGTTCGCTATGGGCCATAAATGTTGTGTAGTTGGTTGCGGTAATCGGTCAAATGACCCGACATGGGAGACCATAAAAAAGTTTTAACAGATGACAATTTATAAAAATGACAGTTTTTTTTCTATGTATTCTCAATGCTTCTGGTGTCAGCTTTTGTAAGTGTAAGCGTTAGCATTGCCCCTAATCACGATTAGCAACATGGTATTTTTGTTGAGCGGTTTAGACATTTTTCTTTTTTAAATTTCACTTTGTTGGTAATATTCTTATTGTGTAAAGTGCATCTCTAAATGTGCAAGATGATGTACATTTAATCGCTCCACAACACCCGACGTTCTTTTGCCACAGAGGAACATGTGTGCAGCTTTTGTTGCCAGAGGCGTTTAGAAATCAATCGTTTACTGGAAGAGAATTGAAAGTTAAAGTAAGAGCTTTCCAGAAAAAGCCTGGACGAGAGCTTCTTTCAAGATGAGGCGAAGGTGAAATGATCTCCCTTGTCTTGCCGCTTTGATGGGTGTACTTGCACAGCTCAGCCCTTGCTTACAGTATGGTTGGAAACTGTCTGCGTTCCAGATGCTGCTGCTAACGTTAAAGCGATTAAGGCTCAACCTGCTCCTTCAGTATCTAGCTGACTTGTTTGACATCAACTGGAAGACTGCTTCAATATAACATTCAGAGACACAGTGTCTGCTATGTACAGCCATCTCAGCCCACTTGAACACTGGCTAGAGAGGCACTGCTTACAGGGAAGCATGCCACACCAATTTGTGGAAGCATTCGGTTAGCGTGTCGCAGTTATAATGGACTGTTTTGAGATCGCTATTGAGAAGGCATCAAATCTTAAAACTCAGGCACAAACATTTTCCCAGTACAAACACAAGAACACTTAAGTACTTAATTGCCAATATCCTTCATTTCTAAAGGCTGGGGGGGTTGAGTCAGTGATAAGCAGGAGATGGAGAGCAGCGATATGCCATCTGGAGATCTGGTACTGGCGGTTCGGGCGTAGATTGGGTAGCAGCGCCATGTTTATCGTCATGTTTATGGAGAGATAGCAGCCACTTGGTAAAGTTAGTCAGCCTGAGGCAAAAAAAAATTCTAACTATGAACCGGGAGAAAGAGAAGTTTACTCTGCCTTACACGACAAGCTCAACAACAGCAAAACAGCGATATTTGGATAAAATGAAATCTATTGGCAATATCCACCTTATTCCTGGGCCCGCTGCTGTGGCATTCGAAAAGGGGGTAGAATATCCGGTGAATCGGCTTTGGACGCTAAACGCAGCACTTGTCTATGGGACCACACTTCCATAAAGACAGTCATGTAAGACATTGATTGACTAGCTTGCTTGCAAGCTAACGTCAAACATCACTGAATATTGTTTTCCCTCTCTGCTAGTGTCTTACAGTAAAGCCGCGTACACATACATCGTTACTCGCTCGTCGCTAAGCAAGGAGGGACAAAGTATTGTCAATGAGTTTGAGCGATGCGAGTAAAAAGACAGGTGAGTAGCTACTGGCGAGGCGATGTGAGCGGGTACGGAGATAAAATTATTTTAACTTTCAGCGATGCGAGTAGGCGAGTAACCAATGAGAATGGAAGATTCCATTGATTGACAGTTAACTGAAGCAGCGAGTTACATGGGAAACTTACGTTTGTAGACAAAATATCTCTTGTTTTTGCAAACTGTGGTTCATATTATATGTGAAACAAATTAAATGAGTGTACTGTAAGCAATGTAAACGTAACGGTATGCACAGGCGTGTGATTACAACTTTTAACATGCTCCTCTCCGATACTTCAGCAGTGACCAATAAACAAATAGATACCTTGGTAACGAGAGTGTTTCCCAGCGAGCTAGCTAGAAGCGATGAACTAGTAAAGACGTATGTGTACGGCCCTTAACAATTATTGACCAGGAATGACATTATACTGAACTGTAACAGAAATCCAAAAGATGCCTTTTTACATGTGAAGCTGAAAGTAGTTTAATTTGCTAATTTGCAATCACTAATTTAGCTTTCACTAACGCTGATTTATGTACCTGAGTACTGGTTGTAATTAATCCATATGTGTACGTGATTTCTTAATTTCTTCAGTTATTTTAAAAACAGACAGCGAAATACACAGCTATCATGGTAGTCTATGCCACAGCTCTCAGTTAATATAGAATCAAATGCATCATTTTAAATTCAAACTGCTGGGAATACGGTTGTATAAACATGCTGGTTACCACTCCGATATCGAGACATTGCATAATGGGATCTAGGAATAAGGTGGATACCATTATATTTCTTTGTTATACATTGTTCTTTCTTATTTATGCTTTTATTTACAGTAAAACTTCAAATAATAATCAAGTCCCAAATAGATGCATGTCTCTTTTACACACCTGGTGTGGCTACAGGTTATGGGTTAAATGCTATGTATACCGGCACTTGTGAAACAACACATAACATTCCAAGATTTATTTCATAGCAAGTAAAGTCGCCGTCAACCTTTATGTCTAGCCTATTCTAGTTCAAGTGATATGCCTGATTCAGTCGTGAACAAAGATGGCATCTCCTCAAGTAAAGGAAATCTGCGAAGGTAATTAACTGTGCGTTCGGACCGCCAGCGATAAATTGCAGAGTCGCTGAAATCTCCCAAGAAACATCGCTTGAGCACAGCAACCAAAACGGCAAATTTGCACATGACGTTAGCATTCAAACCTTAATCTTGCTTCTCTATTGGCATCTCACCAGTAAATCGACATTCTGATTGGTAATCGCTCAACCGCATCATAGCTCATTACATAAAGTTAACCGAAGTTTAACTTGATTTTATCGCCCAAGTCTCGTCGACCAAGTCGCCTGCCGCTTTTGTCGCCCAAATTGCCGGTCACAATACAAAGTCAATTACTTCCGTCACCCATGTCGCCTGAATCGGTCTCGGTCTGAACGCACAGTAATTAATGCAGACGCATAGCCTACTGGCATTTAGAAAAAGTCATGTTAGTTGCGCATGCAAGGAGTGCCCGTTAACCGGGATATGAACGGTGTCTGCTCAGCAGGTTTGAAACAATAGCCTACAACTACAACAAAACTACGTTTTTTATTTATCATTAGTTTTTCATAAGGCCATGATTTCCTGTAGCCTCTAGTATTGCTTGTTGTTTTGTGAGAGGAGAGGAGAGTAATAGCCTAGCTATGTCATTAACTTCGGGATCATTATCGTTTTGTTATTTTTAGATACCAGTACCTAAGATAGGCTAATTCTAACATGATCTCATGAAGACGCCTGTCTCAAATACAAGCCGGTGCATTTTGCTGATTTGGGAAAATAAAAGCCCGGACAATTATTTGGAGTTTTACGGTATTTCTTTTCTTCATTTGTCTTCATTAACCCATTAATTACTTGTATATGTTTTGACTACACAAGTGCTCTTGTCATGTCAATAAAGCCCTTTTGAATTTGAGACAGAGGTGGATAGATAGAGAGTGGTAGAAGGGAGAGAGAGAGAGAAAGAAAGACAATATTGAAGCCCCAGTGGACAGAATGGCAGGTGGAATGGTGGGGTCACTGGTGTGTGTTGTGTGTGTGTGTGTGTGTGTGTCTGTGTGTGCGTGTGTGTGTGTTGCAGGAGAGAGAGAGAGAGAGATTAGACAGGCATGATTGGGAGAATGAGAAAAGGCCAAGGAGAGTGAGTGACGGGAGAGATTATCTAAAGTGTGTGTGAGTGAGTGAGTGAGTGAAATTAGGCAGAGACAGGACTGGAAGATTGGGAAAGAAAAGAAGAGGCCACAGAGAGTGAGTTAGTGTGTGTGTGTGTGTGTTTGTGTGTGTATGTGTGTGTGTGTGTGTGTGTGTGTGAATAGCCAAAAGAGACAAATGGAGTTTAGAAGGATACACACAAGATGGAGGAGTAGAGAGAGGACTGCTCTGCGGCGTGTGTGTGTGTGTGTGTGTGTGTCAGGGCAGGGTAAGAAGGTGACTGATGCCAAGTGATTATCAGAGAAAAAGAGAGAAGAGGGGGATAGTTGCCCAGAGTGTCTCCAGTGAATCCCGTCAGCAGCACACACACACACACACACACAGAGGTATGAGCGAAACGCACTAACGCTTAAAGACTAAGATATGTATAAACACACACAAACAAGACAGAAACACAGACAGTGACGTATAAAAATTGAGCTATGAATCTAAACACACACTGACATACACACTGACACACACACACACACACACACTTGTGTGGTGAAGCCTGCTCTGGGCTCCAGCTGGAGGATCAGTGTGTGTGTAATTAATATCAGGGAGCTCAGTGCACTGACTCAGAATAACACAAACTACACTAAGGAATACACACTTAGATAGTGTGTGTGTGTGCATTTGTACATGTGTGTTTCTATCCCTCTACATCAATAACATCCAATTAATCCTGTAGGTTTGCATCTATGGACCAGCACAAAGTGTGTGTGTGTGTGTTAATGAGAGGAGGATGGTAAGGTATCCCGCCGTCCCTCACCAGACTGCATGTGTATCAGTGAGTGTGTGTGTGTGTGTGTAAATGTGAGGAGGATGGGGCGGTATCCAGCCATACTTTACCAGACTCTGTGTGTGTGTGTGTGTGTGTGTGTGTGTGTGTGTGTAAATGAGGGTAAGGGTAAGGGTTGGTATCCTATCAAGCCTTCCCGTCCCATTAGCCTAACAAGGATAGACTGGTACATAAAACACCTCACATACACACACACACACACACACACACACACACACACACACACACACACAGATGAGATTACTCTCTGCAAGTCTGTGTGTTGTGTGTGTATGTGTGTGTGTGTGTGTGAGAGAGAGCACCTCTCTTGATGTGTGTCCATTATGTGTGTGTGTGTGTGTGTGTGTGTGTGTGTGTAAGGCAGAAGAATGTTGACGGGAGCCAAACAAGGAGAAAAATTTGGGTTGCAGTACACACACACACACACACACACACAAAAGAGTGTGTGAGTTTGTGTGTGTGTGTGTGTGTTAAATGTGCATTTCTCCTGCCTGTACTGTACACACACAAATTTACACACATCACAAAGCCTGATAGCGGTTAGCCACACTCAGCTCATCAAAAGGTGTGTGTGTGTTTGTGTGTGTGTGTAAATGAGAGAATGATGGGGGCGTTTTTGATGATTTCACAGAGCTGTGCACACACACACAAACACACACACACACACACACCTTTTGATGAGCTGAGAGTGGCTAGCTGCTATCAGGCTAATGAAAGACCATCATTAAGCTTCACCTTGCTTATCTGGACTTCACTCGCTGTGTGTGTGTGTGTGTGTGTGTGTGTGTGCGTGTGTTTGTTTAACCAAGCTTATCTTAATTAATGTCAATTCCCTGAGTGAGTGTGTTCAACCAAGCTTGACGTTGTTTATCATTGCACCCCTGGATGAGTGTGTGTTTATGAAGCTCTTTGTGATACAAGTGTGTGTGTGTGTTTAAATTGTTTTCTTTGAGGTGTGTGAATGTGTGTGTTTATATATTTCACTGCTTATTGATCCACTCTTATCAACTCTCTCTGGGTGATCAAGCAAATAGTCGCCCAGTCAGCACACACACTATCTCACACATGCACACACACACTCAAACACACACTTGCACACACTCTCTCGGGGTGATCAAGCAAGTAGTTGCCCCGTCATCATGTAACGTAACATGGCTATCTCCAGGAACGAGAGACCTTGCACACACACACACACACACACACACACTCATATAGACATGCACGCAGACACACACACACACAGACAGGTACGCACACAGACACTTACACTCACACACACACACACAGGCGTCATGTTGCACAGACATGCTCAGGTCTCAGTGTTGTGTTACTGAAGTTCCGTGTCGTCGTGACAACGGCTGCGGCCGCAAAGGACTCCCCTTCACTAAGTACCCAGCAAACACAAACTAATGACTCAAACTTTAGTCCTTTTGCTCAACACAAATAACTCTGGGAGTGTGTGTGTGTGTGTGTGTGTACAGAAATAACTGTCAGCAAGTGTCAACGGGCCCAGCATCCGCTCCATGTTTGTTTGTGCATAATCACTCCAACCCAAAATAAATCAGTGTGTGTTTGTGTGTGTGCGCGCATGTGTGTGTATTTGTGTGTATGTGCCAAACAGCACGCAAGAGAGAGATCAATAGCCTGATGAAATACTGTAAACAGTGAGGGGGACAGACGTGTGTGTGTGTGTGTGTGTGTGCAGTGTTCCGGCTCAAATACACTTATTAAAAGTGCTAATAGACTTTGCTAAAGTGCTAATTATTCTGCCGCTAAGCTGAAGCTGCCCACTTGTCTTATTTTTAGGCTGCATGCAGAATGTGCTGATGGACTCTGGCATACACACACACACACACACACACAAACACACACACAGACACAGACACACACACACAATCCAGATCAAAACATATGCAATTTTGATGGCTGAGTTTCAACTGTGGCAGACGTGTTAGTGTGTGTTCTTGTTAGACGTGTCAGTGTCTGCGTGTGTGTGTGTGTGTGTGTGTGTGTGCATACATGTCCTTGGTCTATCATTATATTTCTCCTCATGACTTCTCTGCTGTGTCTGATCTGTGAAAGTGTTTTTTCCCCCTTAGGAAAGTTTTCCTGCTAGTCATTCTTTGGACAGCATCACATACACACACTCACACACACACACACACACACACACACACACACACACACACATCCACAGAAGTCTGCATCTCATCCTTTGGGCAGCATTTACACACACACACACACACACACACACACACTCTCTCTCTCTCTCTAATAGAAGTCTGAATCTCATCCTTTGGGCAGCATCACCCACACACACACACACACATATGATGGACGTGTGTGTGTGTACGCATGCATCTGTGTGTGTGTGCGTGTGTGTGTGTGTGTGTGGTCTGACAGAAACCGAAATAGAGTTGGTGACAGACGTGTGTATGTGTACGCATGCATGTGTGTGTGTCTGTATTCTGATAGAAACCGAAATAAAGTTGGTGGTGGATGTGTGTGTGTGCTCTGACAGAAACAGAAATAGAGTTGGTGATGGACGTGTGTGTGTGTGTGTGTGTGTGTGTGTGTGTGTGTGTGTGTGTGTGTGTGTGTGAACTAGTACCAGAAATAGAGTTGGTGACAGCTGGATTGGGGCTCAACAGGACGCTAACAAGCCGCCTACTGCAAATTAATTACAGCGATCAATCACAACAAACACACACACACACACACACACCGAGAAAAACACACACTGGCACTTAGACGTCAACAGGGCCGTCAGTGGCATCAAGGGGCACACACACACACACACACACACTCCAGTGTCGGCTACTAATTGGACACTAATTGAAAGAGAAGGACATGCAGGCCATTAATAAAGCGTATGTCACACACAGACACACACACACAGGCACATTAATACGGTGTGTGTGTGTGTGTGTGTGTGTGTGTGTGTGTGTGTGTGTGTGGCAAGAATGGCATTTGTAATTAAAGACATTAACCTCTGTCAAAGAAGTGGCACAGGATTAGGCCCACTTCAAGGGTTTACACACTAGTGGATTGGTCAGAACACACACACACACACACACACACACACACACACACAGGACAAAGCCTTCCAGGGTTCTACTGACACACACTACACACACACACACTACAGGCCTCACACACACACACTGCAGTCATGCTAAAAACAGTGATGAGCACAGATAACCTTCAGTGTTGCTGGCATATATGGTGACATTTTCATTGTTATAACATCAATACAAAACACATCAAATACATTATGTTTTAATGATCATCATATCATAATCAATATGGAACTACACATTATAAATCTGTGCAGGAACACACATTAACACACTAACACACACACACACACACCAGTTCTCCCTCTGGGATGGCCCTGTTAGCCTCTCATTCCTCAGGGGTCATGACCTTCAGGGCTGTGTATTGATTAGATGTTGTACTAATAATCCACAAACCTTTCCTCTGTCCTCTGTAATCCCATTAAGACTGGCAGCACACACACACACACACACACACACACACACACACACACGCACACACACACACACACACACTCACTTACCAATGTTCTTCCTGAAGACACGGAAATCTAATCCATCAGGAAATCAGTTAGGTACCTATCTGTTCTTCTAGCTGCCGTTTGTGTGTGTGTGTGTGTACTTGTATATGTGTGTGTATGTGTGTGTGAGGTGTATGTGTGTTTGAGTGTGTGTGTGTGTGTGTGTGTGTGTGAAGCCATCATGTAGATGGATGAGTGTGACTATAAGTTCATAAACCACAGTGTACTCATCTTCAAAAGCTACAGTAAAGTCTCTCTCACACACACACACACAACACACACACACACACACGCTCACTCGGGCACACACACACACACACACACACACAGTCATAGTAGGCTGCCCTACCCTGCAGGCAGACTGAAGTGAAGTACACACACACACACACACACACACACACATTCCTCACAGTAAAGTAAAGGAGTGGATGGGTCCATCACAACACACTCTAGCCACAAGTTCATCACACACACACACACACACACACACACACACACACACACATACAGTCGGTCGGTTCATACAGGCCTACTGATGTGATTATATGCCACTGTATCAGAGCGTCTGGGAGACTGAGGATAAGATAGCCCTGTGCCATGCAACACACACACACACACACACACACACACACACTGTCTGTCTCACACATATACAAGATGCCAAGCGCACATACACACGGTCTGTCTTTCTCTCTGGCTCTCTCTCTCTCTCTATCTCTCTCTCTCTCTCTCTCACACACACACACACACACACACTGATACATATGCACACACAGACAGCCTGTCTCTCATACACACACAGTCAGTCTCACACACCTGTACAAGATTGCAAGCACACACACACACACAAACTCTGTTTCATACACATATCAGGCCTCTCAAGCTTTGAACTCCGCTCGGAGTGAGATTTTTCTTTTTTGGCCTGGCGTAGATCTACAGTACAGTGTACATGTATGTACGTGTATAAGAGACAGTAGTCTATGTAAATGCATGTATTTTAGGTGATTTAGAGACAGACAAGGTACTGTCACCCCGAAATAATGACCTCCAATGAATTCTGTGAAAAGAAATGGACAAATGCACTGGCATCAGGAGGCTGTTTTGCAAGGGCTTAAAGACAGCACTGGAAAATATAAGAATTCTGCATTTCAGAAGTATTGAATCAGGTCCACCCTGTGGTTCTGTTCTATTTTTTTTTAATTAGGCCACTAATGATTAAGTAGTGATGATGCATCATTATTTACTATGTATAAATAAACATTCATATAGCCTAAATATTTCTTTAGACTAGGCTATTTTATGTTTTTATTTAATTAGACCTATTTCAATATGTCACTGTAAAAAAACAGGCCTAGTTGTAGCCTATAATCTTTAAATATTGTTCATTAGAGCTTTAACTGAAATCTTATCACTGAACCATTTGAAGAAGTACAGTATGTGCCTTTCTTTTATCTTGGCCTAGTGCTTTTACAGTAGGTTACACATTCTGTGCATATGACAAACTTTAAAAGTATTGCTATGTAAGGCAAATGCTTTAATTTGGGGTCTAATAGGCCTATTGTACCAGACCAAATTTAAGACAATGGCGTCACCAGCTGTAGTCAGGGGCGCAACTAATCACTTTTGGGTATGCGATAACATTTTTTGCGCTGAAATAACATAAAATAAAATTCTGAACCATAAGATGACCTTCAAAGTTGGTATATTGTGAACAACACATTTAACACAACAACAATGAAGGCAGCAATTGTCAACTAATGACGAATATGGGATGCATTTGTGTACAGAAGTAGGCAAGAAATTTTTGAAAAATTTGTTTCCATTTTCTGCAATCTGGTGCATTTTAAC
>JAODXP020005561.1:0-7500 GCA_027497455.2 Sardinella longiceps | reverse complement strand
GTAGTTTTCTCGATAGATTCGTCTATAGGGTAAGGGTAGTGTCGTTGGGGGCAAAAACACCATTGAGCATTAAAGGTCTCTCATCCTCTGCCACTATAACCGAAGTTGCATCTATTAGCGGCTTGTCAGACAAGGTAACGCACGAAAATGATCATCTCTGGTTCATACTCATTGGTCTGCACATGAATTCACATTGATTGGCGAGAATGTACAATGTAGATGTTATTTTTGCTCAAATTTGCCATTGTCTCCTTAACAGCCAGTAACGGGCCTTCACTTGATGTGTGTGTGTCTGTGTGTGTGTGTGTGTGTGTGTGTGCGTGTATAAGACTGAGTTGGGTAAGAACTTCTATTGTAGCCTTCTGAATTACAGAACATAAACACACATTATAAAACATGATGAGTAATGTAGCACCACACACACACACGCACACACACACACACACACAGCCTGCCTGAGGACCATTAACACACACACACACACACACACAGTGTAAGTAAGAAATCCTTTCCTGCAGTCAGATCTGCTGAGTCACAATAAGAGCCCATTTTGCCTCTTACTTTCCACTGGGTGTGTGTTTCAATTATTGTGTGTGTGTGTTTACTGTACGTCAGTGTGTGGGACAATGATGTGTGTGTGTGTGTGTGTGTGTGTGTGTGTGTGTGTGTGTGTGTGTGTGTGTGTCAATGATTGTGTGTGTGTGTGTGTGTGTGTGTTTCTGTTAGTGTGTTTGTCCTGCTGTCTATTCTGTGCATCTTTGGCTTCTTGTGTCTGAGTGCGGGTGTTGTGTCTTTCTTTGTGTGTGTCTTTGTGTGTGTGTGTGTGTGTGTGTATTTATGGGTTTAAGGGAGACGGTGACTCAGCGTTAGAAGGAAGGGGAGTCATTGCCTTTCTATTGCATCATCTTCCTCTCCAATCACTTCTGTGTGTGTGTGTGTGTGTGTGTGTGTGTGTGTGTGTATACACTCCCCTCTCCAATCACTTCTGTGTGTGTGTGTGTGTGTGTGTGTGTGATGTATGCACTCCCCTCTCAGATCACTTCTCTCTCTGTGTGTGTGTGTGTGTGTGTATGCACTCCCCTCTCAGATCACTTGTGTGTGTGTGTGTGTATGTGTGTGTTTGTATACACTCTCCTCACCAATCACTTGTGTTTGTGTGTGTGTGTGTGTGTGTGTGTGTGTGTGTGTGTGTGTGTGTAGGCCATCCTATATCATTGAAATGTATAGTCTGGCATTGAGAGATATAACGAACTCAATCGTGGTTGGAACAAGGCTGTCATCTTTCAAACTACTTCTGGACGCAACAGGATAGACCTAGTCCAATCGGTGGAACAAACAAGAAGTAAACACCAATTCAAAAGGTCGTTGTTTTCAGCGAAGCCCGCCCCAAACACATAGAGCGTTGTGATTAGATGTCGCCAACGGCGTCATCCAATCAAATTCCTTATGGCTTTGCTACTAGATATACAGGCCGAGCAAATTAATTTGCTGCCGCTCGGAGTACGTCTAGATTTCTAGGCTGTGTGTGTGTGTGTGTGAGGTCATAATGCATAATTTCCTTTTTCTCTCGCACCAAGCTCTGTCGGCCAGTCAGTGAACAGAGAGAGAAACGGTGGAAACAAGTTCAAGATGAAAACACACACACACACACACACACACACACACTCAAGATGGATCATATCAATAAGATGCATAAGTGTCACATAACTTCATGAATGACTTCCTGGTCGAGGAAGAAGGAATCACACACACACACACACATCTGTATTCTTCCTCACATTGCATCATGACATCTTCACACACACACACACACACACACTCAGATGGATCATTATGGTCTAATTTGTAATCTTTCCGCTTCAGAAGTCTGCCACAGAGCATATGAATGGGTGGTGCTAATGGCTATGTGTGTGTGTGTGTGTGTGTGTGTGTGTGTGTGTGAAGATCCTCAGAGGTCTGCCACAGAGCATATGAATGGGTGGCACTAATGGTAGTGTGTGTGTGCGTGTGTGTGAATATGAATGGGTGACGCTAATGGCTGTGTGTGGTAATGTGGGTGTGTGTGTGTGTGTGTGTGTGTGTGTGTGTGTGTGTGTATGAATATGAAGTGCTAATGTGTGTAATCCGTTCTGTGTGACTTATAACGCCAGACTCAGAGACATCCCTCACCACTTCACACACACACCTAAATATGAAGAATGTTGTTGTGTATTATGCCAGCAAACACAAATCTGTCTTTCTCATCATCATAATACCCCATTTTCTTTCAAACACACACACACACTTCATCTCTTATTTTCATTTCTTTTGGTTCTCTCTCTTCAACACACACACACACACACACACACACACACACACACACACACACACACACACACACACACAGCCCCCTACTACTTTGGTCTGTTTGTTAGAGAGAACCAAGATAAATAAACACACAAACACACACACACATATAAACTGCTCATCTATTTTCCTACTTTACAAAATTTGGCTCTTCGTCTCTCTCAGTATCTCTCTCTCTCTCTCTCTCACACACACACACACACACACACTTTCCCTCCCTCCATCTCTCAATCTGTTCATCTCTCTTGGTTCTTGATCCTCTCTCTCCTTCCCTCTCTATTTCTCTCTCTCTCTCCTTCCCTCTGTATTTCTCTCTCTCCCTCTCTATTTCTCTCTCTCTCTCTGTACTTCTCTCTATCCCTCCTTTATTGAACCAGAGCTCATTTCACAGGCACCCTGAGCAGGCTGTGGTCTTGGCTCTGTGTGTGTGTGTGTGTGTGTGTGTGTGTAGAGACAGAGAGAGAGAGAGAGAGAGAGAGAGAGAGAGAGAGAGAGAGAGAGAGAGTGTGTGTGCATGTACGAGTGTGTGTGTGTGTGTGTGTGAGAGAGAGAGAGTGTGAGTGTGTGTGCGTGTGTGAGAGAGAGTGTGTGTGCATGTATGAGTGTGTGTGTGTGAGAGAGAGAGAGAGAAAGAGAGAGAGAGAGAGAGTGTGTGTGTGTGTGTGTGTGTAATGTTCTGCAGTAATTACCTCTCCCGCTGATTGAAATGGATGACACCTGGTGCCGTGCTTGATGCTGCCCGGCTCGTTAAGTCGTTACGCTCGTTAGCAGGTGAATGCTGGACGCCAGCCCTGGCACCGTCCTGAGGGGTGTGTGTGTGTGTGTGTGTGTGTGTGTGTGTGTGTGTGTGTGTGTGTGTGTGTGTGTAATGTTCTGGCACCGTCCTGAGGGGTGATGCAATCATCAGGAGCGCAGTGCCACACTGAAGGACACGTGTGTGAGTGAGTGTGTGTGTGTGTGAGCCTGGCAACAGTTGCTACATTAGGCTAGCTATTAGCAGGTCACAGTTACATTACAGATAACACAAACACAAGTGAATCATACACACACATTTACACACATACATCTCTTCCTCTGGACAACAACATGGCACACACAACACACACACACTGGTACAGTATCCTGGAGTAGAATACAGTATGAGTACGACACAACCAGAAATGTACACACACACACACACACACACACACATACCTTTTAGCCCTGTATAGCATCCTATAGTGGACCACACACACACACACACACACACACACACGCTACAGAATGATTCAAACATGTATGAATATACAGTACACACTTCCTACCCCTGTACAGCATCTTGCGGTGAAGTACGTCATGATTGAACACACACACACACACACAGAGCACTACGCCACAGTATCCTGGGGTGAAGTACGTCATGATTACGACATGATTGAAAGTGCGCGCATACACACACACACACACACACACACATACACACACACAGTGTCCTGGGGTGAAGTGCTGTACGTCATGGCCTGTCTAATAGAATAAGAGCGTCAGCAGGTCCAAATCCAACTTCCTGTCAGTGTGATATTACCCATCCTGCCTCTGGTGTGAGTGAGGATAAATTACCAAAAATAAGAGACATGCACGCACACACACACACATTTTACTTCTTTATTTGTGTCCACAATTCAAAATAATGATACTCAAAGACACAAATTTTAACAGCTGCAATAGATGCACAAGAGTGAATTAGCTATATGACTGACATTGGTCAAAGCAGCACAAATTAAACACACATTATGGATATATACAGCATCTTCTTTTCCAGACATGGTAACTGCCTATTAAAGATGATATTGAGCAGTATTTAGCTAGCTGTTTTGCTTTTGATTTTGAAAAGCCAATTAACCTGAGCCCCCTTGTGACTAACCTATGCACATGGCCTAGGCTGCCAAATATGAACACAAGCAACTGACAATTATAACCAAGATTACTTATTTGCTGTACAAGAGGTTGGTATTTCACTGCCTTCTCTAGGAAGGTTTCCTCCAAAAAGGGATCAAAGCAACAGGCAACTTCCAGAATAAAAACATTTCTTTGGTTCTCATCAATAATGGTAATATCAGGTCTGTTAGCTTGTACAGTATGAAATGCAGACATACCGTGATTTAGTTGAAACATGTATGGTTTGACAACACGGTTTGTATAAACTGTCACTGTAGGCAAGAAGATAGATGATAATTGATGTAGCAAAATGTCCACAATCCTATCGTGCCTACTAATGTATAGATCTTTATAGAAAATACAGCCATTCAATACATGTGACAGTGACTCAACAATTTGATCATGTTTGTGATTAATGCATAGTGGTGAGTGACAAGTGGGATACCAGATCGACAAGTTCAATTGGGTGGGTAAAACCTGGAGTCTACTCTTAACTGTAAATTTTTGGATGTTCTCGTCGATCGAGGCATTTTGGAAGATTGAGTGTGAGACTGAGTGGTCAGTAGAAGATAGGCAGGCTAATTTTCCTTGGATTTTAAGATCAGTCCAGTGTTTCCGGCGCTTACGATGTTTAACAGAGAGCAAGGAAGCGCGGCAGCATGCAGTTGTGAGTGTATAGTGCAAACCGTCCTCCAGAACAGTCGCGCATACTGTAATGTTTTTATCTTTCATAGTCTCTGATGGAACGGCACGCATGGCCTCCGCTTGAGACCATCGTAGGTTAACACCAGTCCAATTACAAAGATCATTTAAGTCTGGCCAATCGGATCTAACGCCAAAACCGACTGCGTTAGTATCTAATTTTCCATTTGGTTTCCTTCGGAAACCTAGAAAACTGGGCTCCGATTCGCTGGCAAATGGAACTTTGCGCTTCTGCATGTCAAGGAAAAGTGATGCGCGGGCCATTTCTCTGACCCGGTCATCATCATTGTCAAGCATGTGTAGTAAGTGGGAGAGCCGTGTGGAGAAGTATGTCCATTCAAAATCTGGGACCCCCAGCCCCCCTTCACGCCTGCTGTGATGAATAATATCACGGGTGGTGTGACTGTTCAAGCCAAGCCATCTTCTTACTGTTTGTACGGTTCTATTGTTCATATCCTGCAGTATTTTCCTTGGAATATGTATGTTTGCGAAAAGATGTTGCACTTTCGCTAGGGCAATCTGTCTAATTGCCTCTAATTTCATGGTAAGCGGCAGCGGGGATTCATCAATTTTCTGCAGCCTGGTCGTGTATTCAAATATGATTTCTTGCAATTGTTCATCCCATTCCCCGGCCACATTAAATTTATGTCCCAAATATGTATAAGTTTCTTTTCGTGAGAAAACTCTTATCGGCTTGCCATTGATTTTAAAATGTGGGTCTTTGTCTGATTTTGCCCGATACCATCGGTTTCCGCCGCTCCTCCGTTCGTATAGAACAGCGCATTTGGTATCTTTAACCTGAAGGCCTGACCACTCCAGGAAGGCATCCGTTTTATTGAGCATGTTGTGTATTATGTTTTCCAGACGTGAAGACATTTGAACGTCGTCAGCGAATGCTTGCACCGGGATTGGTGAAATGGTGTTAGAAGGAGCGCATTGGGTCATCCAATTCAACCATTGGTTCAGCGCCAGAATAAAATTTATTGCGCTCCATGGACATCCCGTCTTTATGCCAATGCGTAATGGAATTTGATCTGTTAGTTTTGTTCCACAAATAACCTGAATAAAAGACCCCTTGTATACGTCTTTAATGATCTCGGTGTACATCTCTGGTAGATGTATGTCTTCCAGAGCTCGTATCATAATGTTATGGGAAAGAGTTCCAAATGCGTCACGAAAATCCAAGAACACCGAGAAGAATTTAGTTGACTCATGTTTGAAGTCATCAATAGCAGTTTTTAAGCAAAAAACATGTTCGTTCATTCCTTGCCTTTCTATGTATGCCTTTTGTGTGGCAGACAAGATGTGTTCGTCAGAGAGCCAAGGGAGAACGCGACAGAGGATACATTTCATGAAGATTTTATAGATGGTTGGTAACAGGGAGATATCTCTCCAAGTACTTGGATCGCTGGGAACATTGTCTTTTTTGGGAATTCTATAGACTAGTGCCCCTTTCCATGATTCAGGGACACGTCTGTTAGTGAGACAGATGTTAAAAATTGATAGAAGGGGTTCTCTCCAGTGCGTGGATTTTAATGTCTCATAAGTTACCCCGTCGATACCACTGGATTTATTATGGGGAAGACCCTTCAGGACATTGTCCAGTTCGGCCTCAGTGAAAGGAGAACATAGAGGTGGATACGTCGGCTCCGGTGAGTGAAGTGATTCAGTCCATGGCGGGGGCAGGGTGGCGCTGTCAATTAATGTGGGGCTATTGGCTTGGCATTTATTAAAGTAAAATGCCTGGACTTCTTGAACATTATCTGCACATGGGGGTCTGTCTGGGTATTCACTATTGTTCATGATGATTTTGATTGCTTTCTTTCTACGGTGTTGCCATAGATAGGCCAGTTTGTCTCGGCTTATCTTTTTTGCAGAAGGCCGAGATTTAACGTTAAGTTGGGGTTGAACGACTTCTCTGAGGAAGCGCAACTGCGCCTCTATCCATGACGCCAAGGCCGCTTCAGTGTTATCAGATGGTATTGGTTCAGTGATCGGGAACTTTTTTAAAACTCTGCATGTGTATTTCAAAAAGGGTAGTCCGAAATGTTTGCCACCGTGCCTCTCAATGGAGAAAACACCGTGTTTGAAATATGCTCCATTCAAAAGTGATATAAGTTTAGACCACTTAGCTGGATCTGATGAGCAGGTGAACCGATTTTTCTCGTGCAGTCTCTTTGTGTCCAATATTTGTCTGAAGGCACGCTCTTTCCTCTGAAATGTAATCCATTGTTGGTCCGTAAGTTGTTTGTTGAAAGCAGCGAAATCTAGGGGCTGTAGCTCTTCCTCGGCCAGGTAGTCTTCCCCCGACAGGTGTTGAGGAGTTGGATCATAGCCACGCCACCTTTGTTTGTAGATCCTGCCACTTGATAAGGCCTGTTTATACGCTGCTTTAATCGCCGAAAGTAAACACATAATCCAAAACACTTTCAGTAGCATCTTTGTAGCTGTTGCATTAACGACGGCAACTACGACGGGTGAGATGGTAATTCACGAAGTCTGTCCCCGCACAAACGCCATACCGGTCCAGACAGACGC
>JAODXP020005559.1:20000-30000 GCA_027497455.2 Sardinella longiceps | reverse complement strand
GTGTGTGTGTGTGTGTGTGTGTGTGTGTGTGTCGGGTTCAGGTCAGGTGTCTCACCACTATGCCTCTGTGTGTGTTTTCCCTTGTGACAGGCCCAGAAGAATGAGCTGTGCCTTTAGGTGTGTGTGTATGAGTGTGTGTGTGTGTGTGTGTGTGTGTGTGTGTGTGTGTGTGTGTGTGTGTGTGTGTGTGTGCGTGTGTGTGTGTGTTGTTCAGGTCAGGTGTCTCACCACTGCGCTTGTGTGTTTTCTCTTGTGACAGGCCCAGAAGAATGAGAGAGAGTCTATCCGGCAGAAGTTGGCCTTGGGCAGCTTCTTCGACGATGGACCCGGCATCTACACCAGCTGCAGCAAGAGTGGCAAACCTAGTCTGTCCTCACGGTACGTACGTGTGTGTGTGTGTGTGTGTGTGTGTGTGTGTGTGTGATGGACCCGGCATCTACACCAGCTGCAGCAAGAGTGGCAAACCTAGTCTGTCCTCACGGTACGTACGTGTGTGTGTGTGTGTGTGTGTGTGTGTGTGTGTGTGTGTGTGTACGTGTGTGTGTGTGTGTGTGTGTGTGTGTGTGTGTGTGTGTGTGTGTGTGTGTGATGGACCCGGCATCTACACCAGCTGCAGCAAGAGTGGCAAACCTAGTCTGTCCTCACGGTACGTACGTGTGTGTGTGTGCGTTCTTGTCCAGTTCTTGTCTACACATTTGTCCAACACTGGTGCCAGCAGGAAAGAGGAAATACTTGCAGCAAAAGTTTGTTGCCAACTGTAGTATAGTGTCAAGGAAAACTGGCCGCGCCAGATGCATCCACAATTCGAGGCCCGTATAGTTACTGAAAATCAGGTAACGGATAACAAAGGAAGCCTTGGTTTGTGTGAGTGAAGTCCATGTGTACCCACATGATGGCTTCAGAATCTGATTCAAAGAGTCAGAGTGCATTTTTAGTGAGTCAGAGTGCATTTTTATGGGTTGTTGTTGCATTGGAAGAGTTTTCCAAGAGTGTGCTTAGAACTCTGATGTATATAGGAAGACTTATCCAATGTCCCAAATGCACTATGTGTTGCATATCTTTCATCATCCTAACCTACATATTAGGCCTATATATTCCATGGACACACACAAGTGCACATTTCTTGTGATGTATGAAATGAGAGAAGGTGTGTACGACATTCTTCAGCTTTTGTGTCATCTGGAAACTTTACTGGGTTGACTTAAAAATATTACTATGTGTACAACCTTAAAATAGCTGTTTTTGAAATGTAACACCAAACTGTGCCTTGATGGGTGTAGCCGGTGGCGGTCCGCACCGCACACGGGTCTCGAACCCGCCACCCCGCAAGCTACAAACTCCCGGCGTGGGAGTGGGACGCTCTAACCAACTGAGCTAAAAGCCCGAGCTTCTAACTCAGCGTGTTAGAAGCGCCATGGAATTGGGTGATGAGGATTTACACGTATTACCGCCGAGCTAGCCGGCCTCCGTTACATGGGCATGAGCAAAACATTCGGTCAAAGAGACAATTACCTCTGAATTACATATGTCCTCCAGTATTGACACTGTATGGGACGCTATGGGCAATGTAGCAGCTACTGTCAGACGCTTTCAAAACGGCAATTTTTAAACACTTTGACTTCGACGTTTCGATTTTATGACACTTACAGACAAATTTCCCCGTAAGTCCTAAGTGAAACTAACAGGAGTGATGTTTGGGATGGCAAACTGAGAGACTGTAATTTATGATTTGTTTGTTTAGGTCATTACTGTTTAATGTCATTACTGCCTAAAGAGTAAGAACAGGACTGACATACAGTAATGTCTCTATAGGCAGCTGACCTGACAGTCCATTCTTGTAACTATCAGTGCTCAGCATCAGTTCTTGTAAATTGGCAAAGCCCCTCTGCCCTGAAAGTGATAGTTGTTCATAGCCAACGCAACATTTCTTTTAATATATACGTACAGTACGAGTCTGTGTGTGTGTGTGTGTGTGTGTGTGTGTGTGTGTGTGTGTGTGTGTGTGTGTGTGTGTGTGTGTGTGTGTGTTTGAGTCATCATTATCACATGCTCATGCTGCATTTCTGCAAACACTGCAACACAGCTGTGTGTTTGTGGAGCGATTGCTTTGCCTTTAGACACACTGGGTCTCTCTCTCTCACACACACACACACACACACACACACACACACACACACACACACACTTAAGGGAATTTACAATTTACTGGCCTGTTGCTCTTCGATGTGTAATTTTAAGAATGAGTGAGAAGGGGAGACACAGTCAGAAAGATAAGACATGTCTGAGGGAGTAAATTTAAAAAGTAAATGTGTGTGTGTGTGTGTGTGTGTGTGTGTGTGTGTGTGTTCAGGAAGTCTTTGGGTTGTTACTGCGGGTGTGACCACACACACATTAACCGCTGGTGGCAGAAATACTTACAGTAAGTGCAGAGTGTGACTGAGCATCTCAGAGGACTGCTGAGGGTAAAGGCTGTGTGTGTGTGTGTGTGTGTGTGTGTGTGTGTGTGTGTGTGTGTGTGTGTGTGTGTATTCAGGGAAGACACAGAGAGGAGTTTCCCAAATATGTACACTTCCCAACTCCCACCTCCTCTACTTCCCACTCCCCCTATTCCCCATCCTGAAGGCCTCATGGGAAGCACCTATTTATTTTACGGCTCCTAAATGAACATTCCCGAGGTGTATTCTATAGAACCGTATCCAAGGAGATGCATTCAGAAACTCACACTGAAATGGAATATTCCACTGAAATAAATAAATAGATTAATAATCTGACATAATTTAATAAATTCATGTCCATGATGGGGGACTTGAAACGGCTCTCTGAGGCTGAAGACAGTCATGGTGATATGTTGGTGGCATTGTTAATTACGCCTGTTAAGATCTATTAATTATTGTCTGGCTTCCTGTTCTCAAAATTGATAAAAATGTTGCCCAAACACTACAGGCTAAGATGTATGGTCACCCCTGCTACTGAAAAGTAGTCATAGTCATACTCGTGTTTATTCATATAGCACAATATAAAACAGCCTTTGGTTGACCAAATAATGAATAAATAAATATAAATAAATAATTTAGTAGCAATTCCTCTTCTACCAGGATCAATGAAGAAATGAGGCTGAACTGAACAATGTGTACCGTATCAGTCACACACCAATTACTGTGCAATTACTTAAAACATATACATAAACATCAATTTAAGTGTTAAGCATTTTATTATTTTTTTGCTTACATTTTCTCCGTCATTTAATATGAGTTTGATATGAAAAAAGTGAGTGACTACAAATACTGTTGTACAAGAGAAGAGAAGAGAAGAGAAGAGAAGAGAAGAGTTTGAATACAATTGTAGGAGTTTTTTTGTTTTGTTTTGTTTTTTTAATTGCAGTACTATTTCTGTCATAGTTACAGTACTACTGTATGGTAATTAATGGTGCCAGTCAGTCACCCATGCTCATGTAGCTGAGGGCTAATGTCAGTGTGAGCGGTCTGACTGATAACACACACACACACACACAGAGAGAGAGAGAGAGAGAGAGAGAGAGAGAGAGAGAGAGAGAGAGAGAGAGAGAGAGAGAGAGAGAGAGAGCGAGAGAGGCAGAGCAGAGCTGGATAAAAGGGGTGGGATTCCCCTTAAGCTGAGCTTTCCTGTAAGAGTTGGGGGAGATTTGTACTGGTGACCATTGCCCTTTAGGGAAAGCAGTGGACCTCTTCCCTTCTGCCTGCCTGCCTACACCAGTGGGTCAGAAGTCACTGACATGTTGTCATGTGTCATGTCAAAAAGGAAATAAAAACAAACACACACACACACACACACACACACACACACACACACATGTGTTGAGAGAAGATGAGATGGTGGCATGACCAGAAAGGACAGCGAAACTCTTTGAGGTGTGTGTGTGTGTGTGTGTGTGTGTGTGTGTGTGTGTGTGTGTGTGTGTGTGTGTGTGTGTGTTTATCACCTTTAAGTGTTGGTCAACTCCTCAGATGACCCCCCCCCTGCATCAGTGCTGTATTTTCACCAGAATCACTCAAAACACACACCTCCATATCCATATCTCCATATCTCTCTCACACAATTTTCAATTCAATTCAATTCAACCAAGCTTTATTGGCATGACAAAAAATGTTCACACTCTGTCTTTCTCTCTGCCCCCTACTCTTTCAAATTGAAATAAGCTTTATTGGTATGACAAATAATATGTTGCCATGCCAAAGCATTGCTTTCAGAAAAAGTAATGATAAAAGAATACATTATTAAAACTATATTTTGAAGAAGAAAAAAAATGCTTTTGTATATACAGCATGTAATGTACACTGTGAAAACAAGCACACAATCAATAGCTCTCTCTCTCTCTCTCTCTCTCTCTCTCTCTCTCTCTCTCTCTCTCTCTCTCTTTATTTATAACTGATATAGTTTGCTATTATGCTGAAAGAATAATTATCATAAATTCTCATGCAATTCTCATTCTCATACAGGTTTAAAGGGAACTTAAATGTCTTAAATATTTATTCTTAAATCTGAACCATAAAGAAACCTGTATTTAAAACCTAAAATAATTTCTTTATCATTTAAAATATGTATTATTTACTAAACAATCGATCAATTATTCCTTTCTCTTTCCCTCTCTTCTCTTTCTCTTTCCCTCTCTCTCTCTCTCTCTCTCTCTGTCTCTCCCTCTCTCTCCCCTTCCTTTCTCTTTCTCTCTCTCTCTTCCTCCTTCTCTCTGTCTCTTGATTATACTCTATTCCCTGCCAGATCACAGCATACCCATCGGTTGTTAAATGTGAATATTTTCTTCCTAAATCCAGATCACAGGGACTACTTTACACAGATTAGATTTAAGGGCAGTTCACACCTGAGCGATAACTATAGAGATAACTGTTACTATAGCAATATTTCTGTCCACACTGACAAACGAGAATGTAGGTCTGTCTTTGTGCAAATTAATTTAATTAAATGTCTAGAACTCCATGGCCTCTGATTGGCTATCAGCCTTTTATCGTTCTAAAGCTAGCCCTGAAAGCGATCCCTAGTGATATTGTTGCACATGGTGTCGTCGTGGTTGTGGTGTGAATGCTATCATTCATATCAGTTAGAGCGATATTAAGTTGTCGTTATAGTTATAGTTAGTTTTATTTTCGGATGTGAGGAAATAGAATAGAATAGAATACGATAGAAATCTTTATTGTCCATTTGCATGGAAATTTGTCTTTGGCCTCACAACATGACACATAAGGCATGGACAAAACACAGAGGGACATTAGACATAGTGTTATTCTATAGGACAATTACATACATGTACAATACAAACACTCAATATAAATACATTAAAGTGAATAAGTATGTGCTGACCCTTATTTATGATTTGTTTAAAAGATTAATGGCGAAAAGACACTGATGCAGAAATCCAAGGCCAAGTCTTTTCCTCAGTCACACGTTCAGCCTTGTTGGCTCAGTCAGCTCTCTCCAAGGCATTAGGCATTGTAACGTAGCTAACAGATTCATGGTTTGAAGGATTTACTCTAATATAAATTTCAAATTCTTCTATTTAAACGATAAGCCATAGATTAGCACTCATCAATAGAAATATGTGCTTTTGGATACTATTAGGAGCGTTTGCACCAAGATCACTAAGTTCTCTCAATTCTAAGGGCCACTTGTTTTTCTACCATCTCTGTCAAATACTTTTCTTAATCAACCCCATGATTCAGCCAAGATTTTTTGATTTTCCACCCAATATAATGGGATGGTGAAAACTCCCATGAACGCCTCGGGAAGTCTTGAAATCACAGGTCACAGTGTTTGCCATGCAGTGGACTTTTGCTCTGCGAAAGAATGGGTCTGAGTGTTTCACGTCCCTATCGTGCTCATGGGGTCGGCCCCTCACGTTCTGCCTCTGGTTTCACTATCCAAACAGTAGGTCAAGTTGGGTGGATCCCCACCCCCCCACCACCACCACCACTCACAGTGGACAGTATTTACTTGTTTGCCTCATTTTACATGTTTTGCTTTGTGTGGTACATTGGTGGTGAAACTACCAATTTAATGTTGTTCCCCAAAAAAGCCATACAGATCGAAACCACAGTACCTTGTTTGCCATCGTCAAAGTAATACGGCAAATACTGATACAAATGCAAACAAGAACTTGGACCAGTTCCTATCTGTTACCGTAGTAACGAGGAGGCACATCAATAGCTTGTTGTTAAAGAAAGCCCGGGTGTAGCAGTGTAGCAATGTAGCTGTTAGCAAAGATTCTAGAGTTCTACACACTAGAGCTCCGCTCTAGAATCTTTGCTGTTAGCATGCTACATTAGTGTAGCTTTCATCACCCGGTGGAATGGAATACTGTTTTCTGATTGGCTGTCAGAGTGTCCCTTAATTTTTGATAACAGTATACCTGAGGCATTGTTGGGTAAAAAAGTTTAACCAGCGTTCCATATCGATGCTCTTTAAAATGCAGCCTTGTGGATCTTCTTTCATATGAAAATAGTACCCCAACCGAACAGGATAACTTCTTTCTAAACGGAGCCACATGTTTCTTTTGTGTTTTAAACGCTTACGTCAACTATACGTTTTAATTGCAACCGAGTGATAAGCGGTATGTATCGGCTGTGCCGCCGGGCTATTCTTCGCCTTCGCCTCGTCCATTATTTTCTTATATCGGGACACCTCGATGGCCGTTATCCCTTATTTAAAGTCATTTCCATGGCCACAACGGTTCCATTCGCCATATACATGTACAAAGTATGTTGTTACTGTGGTTTCCCAGGCGCCTCAGTATGTCAGTTGTGTCTTAAATATTTGAATGTAAAAGTGTTATATTACTAAACTGAATTTCACTGTATCCATATGATACAGAACTTACGTGAAAACTGTCTTCAAGAAAAAAGAACAAGAAAAATTGAAGCTATATAGACCAAATAGCAAACCAATTACTAATGCTGACTGAATGGTGTGTGTGTGTGTGTGTTTGTGTCTTCAGGCTGCAGAGTGGGATGAATCTCCAGATCTGCTTTGTGAATGACAGCAGCAGTGACAAAGACAGCGATGCAGATGCAGATGACAGCAAGACAGAGACGAGTCTGGACACGCCTCTTTCTCCTATGGTGAGCTAATCTCCATATATACTACACTACAGCATATAATCTCTTACAGAATATAATCTCTCTCTCCTATAGCGTGCTAATCTCCACATATACGACACTACAGCATATAATCTCTCATAGCATATAATCTCTCTCTCCTATAGCGTGCTAATCTCCACATATACTGCACTACAGCATATAATCTATGACAGCATATAATCTCTCTCTCCTATAGCGTGCTAATCTCCACATATACTGCTCTACAGCATATAATCTATGACAGCATATAATCTCTCTCTCCTATAGCGTGCTAATCCCACATATACGACACTACAGCATATAATCTCTCATAGCATATAATCTCTCTCTCCTATAGCGTGCTAATCTCCACATATACAACACTACAGCATATAATCTATGACAGCATATAATCTCTCTCTCCTATAGCGTGCTAATCTCCACATATACTGCTCTACAGCATATAATCTATGACAGCATATAATCTCTCTCTCCTATACTACACTACATCATATAATCTCTCCTTGAAGATCTGCTGTCGAATCATCGCTTTGGTTTCCGCTACTGACATCACTGGAGTCTTTTTTCGGCATAGAATGCATGATTTCACACAAACGTCCCCAGGGATGTCAGTGAAACTAGGCACAATCAAATCGAATCAAATCGCCTCCAGTCCCCCTTATCTATTTGCTCATTCACTACAACAGCATATAATCTCTCTCTCCCATGGTGAGCTAGTCTCGAGATACAGAATGTATCCACACACTTTAATCCAAACACTTTAATCCAAAGTAAGACATTGAATGGGTTTCTACTATAGACTTACAGAAATCTTCATAGAACACACAATTTCACACACAAGCACACATATCTTGCACTCTTTCTAGGAACAGTGTTGTGCCTGAACACGTTCATTGAAGGAAAGTTCATGAACTCAATGCAATGCATTTATATTGAATATTGGCCATCAGTTCTGTTGGTTGTACATGGGTTGTGGAAATAATTCAGAAAATCTATGCATCGCAACATAAAAAAATAACTGAACTAGTACATTTTTGGAGTGGTGAACTTAGTTAAAAATCTTGAAAAATGAACTATGAACTGAACTAGTTCATGTAAAAAGTGAACTTTCCCAACACTGTCTAGGAATGAAATGGCCTCCAGCCCCCCTTATCTATTTGCAGTGGCTGATCTGGTCCCCTGTCTGCCCCAGTCCTAGACCATTGGTTCTCAAACTGGGGTCCTGTAGACCATTGGTTCTCAAACTGGGGTTCGGGGATCCCCAGGCGTCCGCGGCACATTGCCAGGTCCGTGAAAAGGTTTACTAGAAAAAATATTTTTTTATCATAGGGATAGAAATGCTACTAAAACCTTTTCCTTGGGCATTTTTAAAACAGTGGGCCTACAGAAAACCACATCTGCACTGTCAGATTTTGCCCCGTGCAATTACTTGCCTATTTAAAATTTGCATCTGAACAAACAAATAGCTATAGATTTTTTTGGCAATCAAGAGGGGTGCTTGAAAAAACTTTTCCATGAGGGGTCCCCGGCCCAATGCTGTGCTTGTCATTTGTAAACCCACAGAAGTCTCACAGTGCCTGGCCTCAGCGCTGGATCTCCAGGTCTTGCTCATTCTGTGTCTATGAAAGCATGGATGGATTTGCATCAGCGGGGCTGTCAGCTCAACACGAGCGAGAGTGTGATTTTAGTGTGTGCTTACTTTTCGAGGAACTGCTCTGAGCCCCACCAAAACACACACACACACACACACACACAGAGAGAGAGAGAGAGAGAGAGAGAGAGAGAGAGAGAGAGAGAGAGAGAGAATAAAACACAAATCATTGATTCACATTACGTTGTGAGAGCAAGCGTAACAGTCACGCTTTCACTGGCCCACTGTACTGATGAAATTCTGCATTGACGCAGTACACTGTACAGTGAGTCATTCACCAACTGATGTCTTCTGAGGTCACGTAACTCAAGGTTTATTGAATCATGTCCACAAGCAGTTTCGACCCTATGCTAACTATCAGCATGCTTTTTTTTGAGATGTATACAGTAGTGTATCAATCAAGGGAGTTTATTTGTCACAAGATGTAAACCATGTAGTGAATTATTTTAAGAATAGTAAAATGATAATAGAACTACAAAAGCGCTCAGAGAGCGCAGACCTCCGCCAAGACAATGTGGTCACAGATGGTGTTCTGGATCACCGATCAGTACCAAAATCGAATCAGTTCTTACTTGTCCCAATACAAACGTTGTCCGAAAATTCGATCCAAATCCGTGCAGTACTTTTCGAGTTATGTTGCTCACAGACACACACACAGACTCACACACACAGCGAAACATAACCTCCTTGGCGGAGGTAATGAACACAGCCTTATTTGGCGGTTTCTATGTAGCGCTGAAACTGCAGCCTGCCATGAAGTAGCCTTGTGATGTGCACGAGGAACACCAACGAAGCTGGTTCAGTCCGCAGCGGAGACCACCACACTGTCCAAAGGGTCCTGCAGTAGACCTAACCTATCGTTAGATAGGGGCCGTCTTCATTATTGCAACGCTGTAATGTGTATTATCTCTCTCCCCTCTCTCTCTCTCTCTCTCTCTCTCTCCCCCCCCCCCCTCTCTCTTTCTCCCTCTCTCTCTCTCCACCCCCCCCCCTCTCTCTCTCTCCCCCCCCCAGAGCAAGCAGAGTTCGTCCTACTCTGACAGGGACACGGCGGAGGAGGACTCGGAGTCGCTGGAGGACATGGACTTCCTGAGTCGCCAGAAGAAGCTGCAGGCGGAGGCTAAGCTAGCGCTAGCGATGGCCAAACCCATGGCCAAGATGCAGGTGGAGGTAGAGAAACAGAACCGCAAGAAGTCACCCGTCGCCGACCTGGTGAGGGGAACCA
>JAODXP020005559.1:12500-15000 GCA_027497455.2 Sardinella longiceps | reverse complement strand
GTCAAGTTCACCTCTTTCACTCATCACCTAATCAATCTCTCTCTCACACACACACACACACACACTTAGTCCTTCTCAGGCTTTGAAGCCATATCCTCTTAGGCAGCACACATAGTCACACTGCAGACCAGCACTCTTCCACTGAGCCACCTGGTTGTTTGGAGAAATTGTCTATATCAAGTCTTGTTGGGGAGACTGATACTGACTGACTGGGACACTGATTATTAAATTTACATTTAAATAATATTAAACTCACCCTCTGTAATAGATGACATCCTGGTTTTCTCCAACTTGAGGATTGAACCTGTGAACACACCATGACCACAACCTTGGATCATGAGTCCAACTTTCTAACCAGTTGACCAAGAGGCCCAGACTCCCACTTAACTGACCAGGAGGGTCTTGAATGGCTGAGAGAGAGAATAACTAAAAACAAATTTTCAAAGGCCCAGAGTTTGGCCTGAAAGGGGATTGAAACCGCAACCTTGGCAGCTGCTTGGCCACCTATACAGGAATCGAACACACAACCTTGGCATTATTAGCACCACGCTTTATCCAATTGAGCATGTTACACTCTCCTCCTAAGTCCTGGTCTTTGCTGATTGTGCCCAAAGTCAATAATCATCTCTAAACCTGACCCAACACTATGATTCATTACGTATTTAACTTAATTTAACTTGTTCAGAATTGGCTAAATTGGGCAATCAGTTAATGAAATGGTGTATTGTATGAACAATTATGCTAATTAATGCTGATTGTGCTAATCGTGCAAATTGGCCAACATATACAACGTAGCAGTTTGTTAATGCTGGTGACCCATACTATATATTTCTGTAATGGAACTGTAGGTTCACTATGGGTCTCTATGGGCTGGCAGTAGACTATTAGTGAGAAACACAGACTAAATTCAAACAATTTTTTGGAAATCCCCTTGCGGACCACCAGTAGTTCCCGAACCACACTTTGAGAACCAGTGCACTTGAGATAGACAGTAGGCCTACCGCGTGCAATGTCAATATGAAAGAATGAATCAATGAATGAATGAAAAGTTTAGGGATGTTCAAAAGATCATCCAATCCAAAATAGATTTGAACCTTTACACAGTGATGCATAAAGTTGCTTTATTACTGTATTATGACTCAAAGACAATTGACTTTAAATCTCTTGTATTGTGATTCACCATTGCCTCCACGTTGATGGGTGTCCTGTGGTCACTGTTCTCCCCTAAATCTCATGTACGGTATTGTGATTCACCATTGCCTCCACGTTGATGGGTGTCCTGTGGTCACTGTTCTCCCCTAAATCTCATGTACGGTATTGTGATTCACCATTGCCTCCACGTTGATGGGTGTCCTGTGGTCACTGTTCTCACCTAAATCTCATGTACGGTATTGTGATTCACCATTGCCTCTACGTTGATGGGTGTCCTGTGGTCACTGTTCTCCCCTAAATCTCATGTACGGTATTGTGATTCACCATTGCCTCCACGTTGATGGGTGTCCTGTGGTCACTGTTCTCCCCTAAATCTCATGTACGGTATTGTGATTCACCATTGCCTCCACGTTGATGGGTGTCCTGTGGTCACTGTTCTCCCCTAAATCTCATGTACGGTATTGTGATTCACCATTGCCTCCACGTTGATGGGTGTCCTGTGGTCACTGTTCTCCCCTAAATCTCATGTACCGTATTGTGATTCACCATTGCCTCCACGTTGATGGGTGTCCTGTGGTCACTGTTCTCCCCTATAATAGTGTGTCACTTTCTTGTTGTGCTCATTTGGTTTGATGCAATTGGCTTTCCCTGCACACAGGCAAAAACACACACACATGCACACACACAGGCAAAACACACACACACTCTCTTTCTCTCTCTCTCTCGCTCTCTCTCGCTCTCTCTCTCACACACACCTCCAAAAAGGGTTCTAAAGTAAAGATACCCTTGCCCGTATACAGCAACAGTGATGTCACATCATTTTACAGAGTAACACTTGAATTCAACCGCCTGGAGGTGAGAAAAGTGTTTGGATCTAACCCTACCAGAGTTATGTTCAATCTCTCTCTCTCTCTCTCTCTCTCTCTCTCTCTCTCTCTCTCTCTCTCTCTCTATCGCTCATGTCTCATTAACACATGTTCAAGCTCGATCTCTCTCTCTCTCTCTCTCTCTCTCTCTCTCATGTCTCATTAACACATATTCAGCACTTTGGAAAATCTTCATTTTTTTATGTTGTTTTTGTTTTTGTTGTTGTTGTTGTTTTACAGTAATACCCCAAACAATTCTAAAAGAGCAAAACAGATTAAACATATAATTTTACTTTACATAAAAATATCTACAGTATTTTCCCGCATATTAGCAGCATTGTGTACCGTATAAGCCGCAGGACAGTGTTTTATGCAAGTAAAAAAAAAAAAAAAAAAACATTAACAACATATGAACTGCCCCCCTGTTTTAACCTCATAGCAGAAGAAATTTTGTAAAATCAATGTATAAGGCGCGGCTAATA
>JAODXP020005559.1:0-7500 GCA_027497455.2 Sardinella longiceps | reverse complement strand
CACACACACACACACAGACACACACACATCTTCCATGCCCGTCACTGATCACCCTCCACACACACACACACTAAGAAACACACATGCACACAGCTTCCATACCTGCCCCCCCTCCCCCACCACCACCCCCCGTTTTGATATCTCTCCACCTGTCTCCTGTCTGGCCACCTTTTTCTTTTGCTTCTGTGGTTGTACAGACATCAAGAAAAAGAAGAAGAAAAAAAAGAGAAGAAAAAAATCAACCTTTCTGATGATGGAGCAGTTCATGCCAGATGAAATCTTTTAAGTCAGATGAAATCTTTTAAGTGTGTTTAAGAGTCTTGGATACTTACTGTCCCTGGCTTCTTTCTGTGATTCAGTGACCGGCCTCGCTTCTTCTTTACGGTTCCGTTCTCTCTCTAACTCTGACACTAAATTATATCTGTCAAACGCAAAACTATGGAGGAAAAAAAATATATATATATGCTAAGCAACAATTAGTAGGGAGTTGAGTCTGTTGAACAACAAAACAAACAAACAAACAAAAAAAAAAGAACAAAAAAATAAATATATGAACAAAAAGACCTAACTTCTGAGACTTTTTTGAGTTGGACAGTATTGAAAAGTTGGTCTCATCATCTGCACAAATGGTTGCCTCACTCACGTCAGATGATGCGCTACTTACCTTGCGCAACGATCTGATGCTGAAGCCATTTGGAGGGATTTCAAGCCCAATATTCTCTAACCGAACCAATCAGGACCGCTGGCTGTATAGCGGCTGCTGTAGAGGATGTGACGTAGCGTTGAAGCAACTGTTTTGAATCCAACATAACCATTGCATCGGTTGGTTTTGATGTGATTGGCTGAAGTGGCACGATTAAATTGATGGACAAGCCGTTTGTCCAGTTCTGGCTCCTGAAATAAATCTGCTATGGTTCAACATCAGATCGATGCGCAAGGTACGTAGCGCATCATCTGACGTGAGTGAGGTAACACAAATGGTAGTTTTCAACTGAAACTTTTCTTTGAAGGTGCTAAAAGATTAAAGGATTACATGCCTGCCTTGTAGTAAAAGTCGTAGCTTTTGGTAATATGTTCACTCTAAGCGGTATTCAACATTTTGTGAATGTTGATTTTCTGACACGAGTCATTTTAAATGAATAAGTGTGTTAATATCATTGCCATCCTATTGTATTCAGAATCTTTATTTGAGGGAAAAAAATGTTTATGTACAGATATGTAAAATAAAAAAAATAAAAACTTTGTTTCATACAATGTTGTCTTGGTGTGTACCTATTTTTGGATTTTTTTTTTCCTTGAATGAAGTCATAATTTCCTGAGAATAAGAATGACAGTCATACTCATAGATCTGGTGGGGGGGACCTCACAACAACTTATTCTTATCAGAAGAGAAGATGCCATCGGTATAGTAGCACACCCCACCCCCTTCACACACACACACACACACACACACACACACACTCATAGACACTGACCCAGCTCCATGGTGTCAGGGTGTTGTCCACAACTGTAAATCAAGAGAAATTAGTGAGGTCACATTTTTGTGATGTCATATACAGTATGTGCAGCCTACAATTATTGAATTACTGTAGGTATAGGCGTACAATAAGCCTATACAAATTAAATATACAATTAACATGATTGTGGTGTAATTATATCTTTTTATACATTGAGTGTAACCAAATAGCCTGCTATTAAATAAGTGACGGAAAAAAGGTTGAATTTTTATATTTATTACTTTATTCACTATATTGTTTTTTTATTGGAAAAAAGCACAAGACAAATGAGATGTGTCAATCCCACCTAGACTTAACAAGCAGTTGTGTGCCTACTACTAGTTCACTCTGAATTAAATCCGTAGACACAGTATTTTTATTTATGTATTTTACACAACTATATGCATCATCTGATGATGTCTCAGTCCTAAATCGATACATAGCCCAGAGATAGGCTACTTTGTTTATCCAGATGAAAATTAAGTCCTGGTTTTATTTTTGCATAATTGACACAATAATCATTTTCATAAGTGTACCTTCACGACCAGATTAAATAGGTAGCCTAGCACATGCCTGTGCCAGGTTGGTCGAGCAAGATTCGTTTTTTTTGTTTGTTTGTTTGTTTTTTGCGCATCATGCCATTCAGAAGCTCAGATTTGTTTTCCTGTGTTCTCAGTTGTGACGGCCCATCAGACCAGCATACAATACAATAACTGGCTGGCCAGTAGCCTACTGCCAGTACCTGGAGCCCCAAAGGGTCATTTGGGGACATACAAGAAACGCAAGACTGTAATATTCTAGCTGTAGCGTGTATAATGCTTTTAAAGGTACTGATTTAAAATTCCATCTGAAATGCAAATCTTTGAGAAAACAAGATGCAAATCGCTGAATGATGAATCTAATGTTACAGTTAGACTATGGTCCTAACTTAATGGAATTGTTTTCCAAAAGTAAAAACGAAACATTAAAAATGGTAATTCCACTCTCTCAACGTGGTGAGTGTAAACAGAGAATTACATTTGAATAGAGCGGCTATAGGCCAGTTTTGGCCGCGTGGGTTGGGAAATCCCTCATGAAGACACTATAAAACAGCGGCAAAGTGATGGGATGGCTATTCTCAAATACTGTTGACGATAGAAAAAGACAAAGATGCCATCAAACATTCTGCTCTGTAAGTATCTCTCAATGATAACCTAGGCTACATTTAACCGCTCAAATCTAGGCTGATAAAGCATAAACTTTCGTTTTCCGATATGGCTTAATTTGTCATAGCCTATCTTATAAATTTATATTTTAATACATTTTTGTAATTATTAAAATTACGTTTGGATTGTCATGCAGTATCCTTGATGTTGGTTCCGTTGCTGTGGCACGGCAGCCAAGCAAAAGCGCTCCCGCAGCCACGGGGTTTTGACGGACAGACGTGCAGCGAACATGCGAAGAATGTGCTATCCAGCGTCAACAAACTTTTGGCGGATGTACGTGTTGCCTGTAGCTATTTTATTTGCACCAGTTTTCACACTAGTTGATAACAGTACCTTCAGGCCAGTCAGAATTGTGTTTTTAATATCCTATTTGTTTATGGTCCTTCAACAGAAAGATCAGTACGCGGGGTTCAACTGCTCTGACATGACAGCGAAGACGCACAACGGGACGTCAATACTGTCTGCATGTGCTCCATCGGGCTCGGTATGAAACTATAAAAATATAAAAATCTGGCCTTTCTGAAACATAGAGTAGACCAGCGTCAACATAGGCTACGTTGGTTTAGGTCTATAATTTGACATGTATTGAGATGATTGTGACAATTCTCTTACCTGAAGTCATCCTAGTATTTGGTGATGCTGACGATTTGCATCTGTTTCTAGGGCAACGGATGCTCAAGACAAGTCTCTCAGAACGCAAAATTCAACGAGGTAAGACCCTCCATTCCTAGTGCCATATGACCATATGTACCATTCATCATTAATTCCAG
Organism: Sardinella longiceps; assembly: GCA_027497455.2. Lineage (NCBI taxonomy): Eukaryota > Metazoa > Chordata > Actinopteri > Clupeiformes > Clupeidae > Sardinella > Sardinella longiceps. The sequence continues at coordinate 4,029 of JAODXP020005559.1, read as the reverse complement.
TCCTGTGAGTCTGGTTTAAAGTAGAGCTGTTTCTTACCATGTCTCATTGTGTGCTGCTGTATGCAGGCTGTCTGTCTGGAGAACATCCGCGCTGAGGTGGAATACTATCAGAATGTTCTGGAATCTTTCCCACATTCCAAACTGAGCGAGATAGTAGATGCCACCCGCAACATGCTGGAGGTAAGTAAGGCACCACAGAGTGAAATGGAAACAAGGCTTTGAGGAAATATGCAGTGTCTGAGTACCTTATATGCTCCTTCAGCCACGTCTCTGAGAGTAATAAGTTAATTAATTAGTTAATAGATATGTAAATGTCACATTAATTACTGTCAAATACAGCAACTTTATATCCTTGTATTTAGCTAGAAATGTATTAGGCTTCACATTAATTACTGTTAAATTTGAGTCAACTCAAGCTAGTTCACTCCACTGAACACATACAACCATCTTTTTTTCCCAGAAATGCAACTGGCAGAAGTCGTCTAAAGCCACACCAACATTTGAAAAGGTGAGTTCTTAAATTCCAACTCATGTCCTTTCCAGTAATGTCAACACCTCTTCCTGACCCAAGCTAGCAGACCACACAGAAAAGCTGTTAATGTCACTTAAATGCTATGGAGTAGGACAGAGAGAAAGAAAGGGAAGAGAGACTATGGAAGCCTAGAAGGCCCAATAACTCACTCACTGTCTTGCCTTTTCTCTCTATCTCTCTCTCTCTCTCTGACCATCAGGTTTGGATATCTAAAGCATTTGATGACCGGATGCAGTTGTGTAAGGTGGTGAAGGGGCTCCAGTTACGTGCAGTAACTATCAACAGAGCCCTCAGCTACATCGCCTCAGGGGAGCACAAGAAATAGACTTGTCTTCCTCCTCCTCCTCATCATCATCAGCATCACTATCATCATTCTCCTCCTCCTCCTCCTCACTAACGTGAAGAAGATCAAACACCTCTCTCAGATGAGAGGCATACAGTAGGCCTACTGGTCACTCACCAATCCTCAGAAATCTACTAATTTGGATCAAACTTCCATCTTGTTCTTAAGTAACTACATATGTGATGTAACAACACTGCCAAGGTCTTTGGCCTGCTAGCCCAGAGGCTGCTGCTCACTAGAGCTCTTTAGCTACATGAGATACATACATACATACATACATACATACATACATACATACATACATAAGCTTCCTCATCAGCAGTACAAGCTGGTGCCTATAGTAGTCCAGTTCTCAGGAATGACTTTCCAATTAATTTAATTTAATTTAATTTAATTTAATTTAATTATTTATAAAATGACAAAGTTTATTTATTTATTGATGTGTTTATTTATTTATTTAAATTGTTATTTATTTGATATGATGTGGATGTTGATTACTGTTTGATATTTATTTATTTATTTATTTATTTATTTATTGATGAATTCTGCAAGTACCAATGTTATTTATTTATTATTGTGAAATCTATGTAATACTATTTAATAAAGAATTTGCAGCAGTAAAAAACAATACCATGTTTTCTTTTGAAAGACAAAAAAAAAGAAAAAGAAATACACTTTTAATTCAGTCGGGTCTTACATTACATGCTACCTAGTGAAATTCCTTAATGATCCAAGTTGAATGATTGCATTCAAAGGCCGTTCAAACGTGATCTCAGTAGTGAAAGTCCAACAGATGACGACCGCAGTGATTGCAAACAAAAAGGCTACTGTGTGTTCCGACACTTTAAACACAAACACACTGAGATCTGCACCATTGTAAACACCCTCAGTTTGTACACATTGGAGAGATTTTAGCAGTACCTGAGATGCCCTTTTCTGCTCCACAGAAACACATTGGCTGAATCTCAACGTCCACCATAAGCCCTAAACCCTCAAAGACTTAAAGGAATTATCCGGAGTGAATCAACACGTAGCCCTACTGTTTTATAGTGCCAAGCGCTATTGACAGTCACCTCAATCACTGAATTTCATGCGAAACGGCAGCTAACGGTAACAGAATGGGGCATCTCAAAATGAAAGCAAATCGATTAGGTTTCGTTTTTGACATGCCTCATTCAGTTAGTGTTAGCTGCCGTTTCGCAAACTCGGTCTACGATGCAAGAAATTTGATCATTGAGGTGGCTTTCAATAGCGCTTAGCAGTATAAAACAACAGGGCTACGTGTTGATTGATTCCGGATAATTCCTTTACTGTAATGGGCCCCGAACTGGCCAATCACAAGGCCAAGACCTCATTCTAGTTAAGTCTTTGAGGGTTCAGGACTTAGGGCTTAGTGGGGAGATTGAGATTCAGCCATACAGTAGTATCTGTGTGCTAATCTCCACATTAGTGGTCTCCAATAATCTACCACAGTTTGAACCTCATGATCCCTTCTCTTACTACAGCAGTGAAACAGGCCACTATTACACCCGTCACACTTCCTGATCACTTCTTCTCTTCAGTCAAACAAAACAACAACAACAACAAACAACAAAAACACAGGGCCCCCCATAGTCAAGACAACAGGTAGAAAGTAAACATAATTTTTCCCAGACTCAGACTCCTGAGAAGCCCAGTGAAGGAGATGTAAAGGAGATGCCTTCACTTTTGACCTCCCAATGCCCATGCCCTGCTGCTTCCAGGGGTCTTTGGTGTTTTTTGCCCTCATCGGTGCCTTCCAGACAGAGCTGCCTTCAAGGCACTGCTTCCCTCAGTTTAGGGTTAGGAGGAGGGTTGAGGGGGTTAGGGTTAGGGGTAGGGTTAAGGGGGTGCTTTTAGGCTGTGCGGCCTGGAAGGCGACGTTGGGGGCAAAAAACACCATTGAGTGTTTCCAGGCGTATTCAAGATAGCAACTGATGGGCAGTCCTGCGCAGGGATGGTAAAATGGGCTTGTTTGACTTGAGGGCTAGCTAATAGTATGGCTCTTTTATTGGATAAAAAGCCCCACGCTGTTTCACACATCACTGATTTTTGAGTCCTACCCCCTTAGTTTGTCAGCCGGCCAGACAACCAAGTCAAATTAGCCTGTTTTGTCATGGCTACACAGGATTGGCTGCTTTTATAAACTGGCCTGCTTCTTGTGCTCAATCTCAATCTCAATCTGAGACCAGGTTGTCTAGTCTGGCTTTTCTTCAGTCCGGCTGTCTGTTAACTCCATTCAAGTTCATGATTGCCTGTCGTGCCTGAGTGCTCAAGTCCTCAAGTCCTAGCTGTCCAAGTGTTCCATTCCCAGTAACCATAGTTACTCACCAGTAACAAACTTAGCTGCTGGCAGTGGGCAGTTGCATTGCAACCAACAAAGCTGCTAATTACAGTAAGCGTCAATTAGCAATCATGATTGAGGGAAACAGAGCCCTGTACTCCTGGCCACACTGTCCCCTGTCAACCCGCTCCTTAAGGCAGCTTTGTGGACCCAGATTGGACCCGACACTGGAGCCAGACGCCACCTCATCCTCCAGACCCCTTTCTCTTTTTTGTCTAAAACTCCCTGGGCTACTACATGCTACTCACACTGCTACTCATTGATTGGGTTTTTCTTTTCTTTCTTTTCTTTTCTTTTTTTCTTCAATCTTTTCCCCAGGAAGTGCTGTTCCAATTCGATTCTACTGACTAGTGCTTATGCCTGGCAATAAATCCCAATCAAGTTTGATCAGATAAAAAACAAAACAACAATAACAGCAAACAAACAACAAAAACATGAACATATTTGGTCACGTGCTGAAGTAAATATGTACAATTTCATAAAAAAAGTTTGTAAAAAAAGTGGTATAAAAAATAAGATGAATGAAATAAAGATATTTACAAACAAAAATATGAATGAACTCCATAGTCCAGTATTTACAAGTTCAAGTTTCCCCCTTTGGTTTAAATGGGCTTCCAATCCACATACAGTCTTTACCACAGCACCCACTGTACTCATTTCTGCAGTATGGACTACAGTACCATACTCATTTCTGCAGTATGGACTACAACACCCACTGTACTCATTTCTGCAGTATGGACTACAATCCAGACCACAGCACCCACTGTACTCATTTCTGCAGTATGGACTACA
>JAODXP020005555.1:0-50500 GCA_027497455.2 Sardinella longiceps | reverse complement strand
ACTGTGCTGATGATGTTTACTGCGTGACTTGACTGTGTCCATGACTTTATGAGCCTCTATCTTCATGTTTGCCATCATAGCTTTATTATGAGCAATGCCACCATTGTATAGTGGGGTGGTAACCTTTAGCTTTTATTGAGGTCCCTGTTGGTATCGATCTTTCTATGCAAGGAACATCTGTGTGTGTGTCGTTTTGTCGGACGGTGTGTGTGTTCCACGCATAACTCTACAATCCTTGGTCAGGATTTGGTCTAGGCCTATTTACACGACACGAGTGAGTGCAGAACCAAGTTTGGTTCAGTAGACTTCTGCCACTCTAACTGCTGTACACCCCAAACCACTTCTAAGGTCTTATACGGCATGGCATCAGGGGTACACTTTCACAATGAGACTGTAATTTAAGTGGTTAACCTGCATTTCATCAAAATTAATTGCACCACCAACAACACGTTTAGGTAAACATGCCAACAACAAAATTATACACAAACCCATGTTGGTAAGATGCCAATTCAAATGCATTAAAAAAAAAAAAAAAAAAAAATTGCCATAGGATCTGGATAATGGTCACCTATGACAGATAAACAATTTTGGCAGGCATAGGATAGTAGGGATGGACACAGGGGTCTACGCATATACCCCAGATTGTTTAATGCCACCTGATTTTTTTAATCTTTGAAGAGAATCTGCCAGGTACCAAGCTTAAATAATGTCCCAAAGGTTTCATTTTTAACACTTTATTGCACCCAACCCAAATAGAAAGTGGCATAACTTTTGAAGTAAACAACATACAGAGACAAATAAACCCATTTCCTCATACACTTCAGTGGAACAGTTATTTATTTTCACGATTTGTTTTTAAAAAATATATAATTTTCAGTTCATATCCTATTAGATAATGTTTTACTTTTTTTTTAATAATTTGTTTTTAGAAATGGATCTTCTGTGTGACATGCAATTCACTAACCAGGCGAACGCCGCCTGATGGCTCCAGACAGTCAGGGACAATTGAGTGTCGTTTTCACCGACATACAGGTAGATCTGTGCAGGCCGAATTCAGCGATCACCGATCAGAGTGAAGCCACAATATTGTGCCTGGACATCACTAACCTCAAGTTTAAGATAACAAAACATTTTTTTATATGGGTTTTAAACTAACTGTAGCAAAATGTTTCAAAACATTGCATAGCGCCCTCTAGAGAGGAAACGATTGCCAATGGAGACGTTTCAGACGCTTAGCATGAAGTGAAACAATGTGAAAGTGGATGACCAAATCAGTCAAGCAATTCACCATCACTCATTGAAATATTCTGAAAATTGAGTATTCTGAGCTCAACACTGACCTCTGTAATTTCAGAATGCTGGCTATGACCCTGCTGTCAAACAATCTGATTGGGTGAGCTGTGAATCATCATTAAAAGACTAAAATGGCACAGATACAAGGTGCAACCACATTGTGGAGCCATATCCTTACCTTACCTTAATGCTAGTACAGAAGTAGCTTGCACCACAACGCTTGGATGAAGAATCCAGAAGCAGGTGATTTGGCAAATTTTCTGTTGAGAACTGTTGGAAATCAATAGCACCATGCTTACAGAATTGCAAATATCTTTAAAATGGTAGGCCTATGTGTTCTAAATGGGAATTTATAAATGCGTAGAAGTGTAATCTATTGTTTGTTTGCATTAGATGCATGATGTCTGTGAGAAATTGCATAAATAATAATAAATATCTTACCGCCTATGTAAAGACTCTGCTAGCCTCGTCAGGATCTGTTTGCCACAGGTGTGGGTTCTTCCATTTAAAGGACTGGGTTTGGTTTATGACTGTAATATACTGCAATATGTAGGCCTACCTATTTAGTGTTATTATATGTTATCAAACTGGGACACAAGGACATAATAGTTCTTATCTCAGTCATTATACGGGCCAATAGCATTCTTTTAAGGGCAGTTTATCCTGGCAGGGTTTGATACAACTTGCATATTCCTTATATGAACCTTCCAGCATGGAACTACCTCTATGACATCTAAACTTGATTGACTTGAATGTCCTTTGACTAAAATGACACGTTTCTCTTTAGGCTTAAATTTTCCAAAACTTGAGGAGTACCTGTACTGTGATTTCTGGCAGAAATAGTTCTGAAAATCTTTCAAATAATCCACTCAACAGTATCCGGCAGAACAAAACCAGGTAACACACAGGGGCGTGGAGACAAGGAAAACACAATCATATCAAATGACAGCTTATGGCCCACAAACATAAAAGGTATCAACCTTGGCTCTAATTGAGCTGTATTGATTTAAAGTCTTTACAGGACTCAGTATATGGGTCAAATACAAATACAGACCCATGAGAGTTAAATATTTACCCCGCTTTATGTGTTTGCACACATATTGTTATTGTTATTGCAAAGTAAAAATAGTATGTTGGGTGGGGGTAGGGGTTGATAGAATATTGTTATCGGTAATGAAAACATAACACCATACATGCACACACACAGACCCCCCCCCCCCCTTTCTCCTAGAAAATAATTGCAACAATTACAAATGTTTTTTGTGTACATCTTCATTTCCATTAAGTGCAATGGATGTTTTCTTTTTTATGTTACGTTTTCTTTACCGTTTAAGTAGAAGATAGCCTATAATTAGAAATCAAAGTAAAAAAAAAAAAAACAAACTGGGTGACATCAATACACAATATGCACATTTGTCTCAGTGCAACATATTAAGACTACAAATAATTCAGAATGCTGCTCTACGGCTTTTAACAGGAACAAAGAAATACGACCAAATTACATGTTTTAACTCAGTTGTACTGGCTACCTGTCAAATGTAGGTTTGAGTTTTGAGGTTTGAGAAAAATTACTCTTTGTTTTACGTAAAAGAGCCTTAGGTGGATTAGCACCTTCTTACACCTAAGATTTGCAAACCTCTCTCACTTCATCCAGGTCACTTAGGTCACCTTCTCAACATCATTAGTCAGTGCCCTGCACACATCTTTAAACAAAAGGCACCTGAGTGTTCTCAGTTGCTGTGTCAAGGCTATGGAATTGCCCCATATAAAACCCTGCTCCATGATAGATAGTTTTAAATCAAACTTCTTTTCTATTGCTTTTAGCCCAGCCTGATTACTGTAACTTTTCCTTACGACTTAATTTTCTATTTAGTCCCATTTCAATTATTATTTTTATTCATTTATTTTATCTTGTATTGCTCTACCTTGATGTTTGATGTGACTTCTCTGCTGCACTTTGGGTCAACTGGGTCAAATGTGATATACAAACACATTGCAAACACTTTCTTTACTGTTTGATTCTGGTTAGTGACGATATGGCAAATTTATAACTTCTGCCTGATACTGAAAGAAAAGAGACTTGAATGCATGCATTAAAGTGTATTACATCATCATTATTTTAATGAATATAAAGGCAAAATTGAGCTCAATTTAATGCAAACAAAATTTGACAATATCTCTTCCATGTGTGTCAGCTGCAGGTAAATGCGTTCAGCTTCTCCTGCCAAATTCTGTGGCTCCTCCTGTCTAATCCGGCAGATCTTGTCAGCAGGGCCGGACTTGGGACCAAAAAATAGCCTGGGTATTTTTGGCCATAGAGGCCCACCATGATTTTATTCAATGATAATAGCGTTATGGTTTGCTAAAATAACACTGCAGATTGGACATGTTGCACGAACATCAGAGGTTTAATTCAACTAGCCCAATATCCTTCATGAGTAAATGACAACCCCGGTCCAAAAATGACAGTCGGCCCACCGGGCATTGCCCTGTATGCCCTATGGACAGTCCATGCCTACTTGTCAGTCAGATGGATTCAGTTGAGTTGAGGTCAAACACGGCTACAGTCAAACAAGGCTATAAAGGCAAGACTAAACCAGGACATAAACACAGAAGCTCAAACCAGGAAACACACAAGGGCGTAGAGACAAGGAAAACACAATCATATCAATCACAAACAAAAGATATCAACCTTGGCTCTAATTGAGCTGTATTGAATTTGCCTTTGACAGTCTTTACATTTTACTCAGTTTATCTATTATCTCAACACTGAGTCATGGGACAAACACAGACCCAGGAGAGTTAAATATTTCATCCGCTTTCTTTCCTTGTGCATATACATGTATTGTTCCTGTTATCATTGAAAAGTGAAAGTGAAAGGAAAAAACATTCATTCATTTCATCATTGTCACAAACAGACATTTCTTGTAAATCACTTGCTTGCAAGGTAAGAAGGGAGTGTTAATATTTAACTGTCCTGATAATGATGAACTACATGACTTGACTATGTCCTCATTGACATCATCCTCTCTCTTCCAGTCTGATAACACATATAGAACACAAGATTTTAGTCACACCATTTCTACTTTAGTCACGCAAGTTGCGTTGCTCATCTAGATTGAACGGAGAATCTAATAGAATAGAATGGCATATTTAATGGACCCTATGTAGAAAGAGAACAGTCAATGCTAACGTTACACATCAACCCGACATTCGCTTTTAGTTAGGACACAGTGTTAACAGGGCCAAGGCCGAGTGGACAGCATATATATAGAGAGAGGACCCAGACCAGAATACCAGAATATACAAAAGGGCAATAAGAGACACTTAGCTTTGCGAGGGGAAAGCCTTCTCACCCCCCTGGTATGCAACAAAGCCAAAGAACAGTAGGTCCCTTCCACACACTTTGGTGTAGACTACACGTCGCAATATGTGGATCCCTCTTCATCTCATCCCCATTCACCAGGTGCTCGTACCAGCAGCCGATATCCATCCTGTGTTAACGGGTATTTGAATAAATGTACATAGTCCACATTCGATTAAATATAAACAATTCAAGTTACAACAATTGATATGTTGTTGATGGACTATAAAACACATATACTACTGCTTATTCTGCCATTATGAGGCTAAAATAATACAAACACACACACACACTACTCATTTATTATGTGATGTGCAAAGATTTTTTTTTACGGTACCTTTGGGTGTGCCTATTTATTCAGTTCCTCAGAAGTGTGGTATATAACATGTGAGTTGAACTTGCCAGGGCTATATAACCAACAGCCTGCTCCTGTCACACTCCTATTACACAATACTTTAACTGCAGGTGCCTGATTTCAGTGATTACAGTACGTCTTGTTGGCTCTCGTCACATCTGTGTTTGCAGGTGAGATACCAGGAGTGGGACAAAGACAAGGCTCATTTGATCAGGTAAATGTACATCTTTGTTGCTGACCATGACTTGGAATCAACATCGCCCCTCAGTTTTTTTTATTTGTTTGCTTTTGTTGTTTCTTTTATTTCAACATTAAAGACAAAATCTGAGGTAAATCAGCTGGTGCTGTTGGTAGGAAGAAAAAGTTTGATACAAGACTGAAATGTGATTTAGTATCAAACACTAACTAAATGGGGCGCATAAATTTAGACCTACTTTCTGTGAGGGTCTTCAGACTATGTGGCCAAAAAAGTCCTCAGTCTGCCTGCTCTCCCCGAGTGCTTCTCTGTTATCAGTAGGCTATTGTAAACAGTTATCATGATAAATTAAGTATCATGTTCAGTATCAGTATCATGTTGACCTGTTTCTTGTTTATCTGCATATACAGTACTCCTGTGCTTTAGGGTTTTTGTCTTGTGTTTGATGCTCTGTTGTCCACTGTCACTAAACCTTTGTGCCTTTCGAATTCCTGTCTGTTTCTCAATATCCGTACTTAAATGTGCTTGGGCTAAAAGTGCCCGCACCAACTTTGATGATGTATAATTCCTTAACGACTTAAGATATGACTACGAAACTTGGTGACTTTTCCTAAAACTTTGATGACGTACAATTCCTTAACGACATAAGATCGAAACTTGGTGACTTTTCCTAAGACTTTGATGACGTATAATTCCTTAACGACTTAAGATATGACTACGAAACTTGGTGACATTCCCTAAAATTTAGTTGGCTATAGTACCAAAAGATTAGGTTTATCAACTTCGCGCCGGCACAAAGTTAAAAAAGGTTGGACTTCGGATGCCTAGTTAATCATGGGTGTGTTATGGGTGTAACACAGACATAACCAATGACAGATCAATCTCTCATTGCCTTCAAGAACAAAGAGTACAAAGTGCCTGGTGAGTTGCTATCACACCAGCTGATTTCCTCCTTGTGCATTTAAAGAAATTAAAATATTGAATAGCGAGCAAGCTCACACGTCTGGTCTAGTAATAGTCAGAGTCGTAATGGGTCTGGTAATATTAAATTGATGTCTACAGGCTGCACAAGACACGAAGGAAGCTGATTTAATCCTGATAGATAATTCGGAATATTCATTCGAAAGCGAAATTTCAGGCAAAGCACAGGCAAAGCACCGCTGATAGGCGTAAAGTTACCGTAGTACTTTCTTTCTGGGGGTTTTCAGGCGCTGTGATGACTTTACACTTATCAGCGGTTTCGTGATCACCCTTTGTGATAATGGCATTGGCATTTGTACTCGGTTTGAATGTACAGGTGAAACAACGAAATTAGGAAACATCTTGAGTTCATTTATGACTATTTTGAGAACGACTGGCTAAATGGCAACTCCAAATTTCGTTCGGGGTGGCCTATTCCTTTAACCTACCAAACGCGCTGCACACAACTACTGTGGGCTTTCCTTGGGGAGGCAGGTTGATGCTAATAATTGTCATGATTGAGGTTAAAACACGCTGTCAACAGGGGAGGCATAGCTATGCGGGCTAGTGTGTCATACCACAAATCCGGGGACCTGGGTTTGATTCCGACCCAAGGTCATTTCCCGATCCCTACCCTTCTCTCTCTCTCTCTCTCTCTCTCTCAGTCATTTCCTGTCACACTCTCTACTCTCCTATCAAATTAAAGGCAAAAAAGTATGAATGAACAGGCATGGCCTGAGCGAAAGGGCGAGGGAGAAAAAACACATCCCACACATCCATAGCAAATAAGCTTTCTTACAGGTGCCCAAACACATATTTACGATACAATATGATATAATACGATAGGACTTTATTGTCAGTTTTCACTGAAATTCATTTTGCATCCCTGAGCAAGACTCGTTTAAGACAGGACATACACATAACATCAAAAGACTATTGCACATGTACCATGCACGTGGAGTATAAAGCACCAACAGACATAAACAGAGCTTGGGGCCTGGGACTAGTAGCCCACGGTCACAGATAAAGGTAGATAGAGGACACTGGCCTACGTACGGACATACATATAGACATACATGCATACCTACACACTATACACACATTACATACAACCCACATAACTTGACGATATTACCATCATGGATGGATGGCACTATACATACAGTCTCAAGACTGGTTCAACAGAAGAATTGATTGATGTATGAAGGAATGTTTAGGTCTGTTGCGGTTAAAGGAGGGCACTCTGAAACGCCTGTTGGAGGGCAACAGCTGATATTCTTGGTGAAGAATGTGTGCGATGTCAGTAGAGATGCATGTGGCCAATCGGGGCATATTGTTGTGAGCTTCCTGGAATAGGTTTGCTATGGGCAGTCCAATGATCTTAGAGCAGATTTTTATTTGGTGTTGGAGTTTAGCTTTATCTTTGACAGAGAGGCTGCTATACCAAGCTGTAATGCAGTAAATCATAACACTCACAGATGTAAAAAATAAAAAGATTATTTGGGCACTAGCACCAAAGGATCTTAATCTTTGCAGGAAGTACATACGTTGTTGTTTTTTTTACATGTGAAGTCAATGTGGTCAGTCTAAGTCAGATTTTGGTCAATCATAACACCCAGGTATTTGTATGATTGGACTTGACTAGTGCTGTAACAATATACCCAACTCATGATTCGGTCCGTATTGCGATTTTTGACCTACGGTTCAATACACCCCACGATTTTTTAAATGAATTTATGGTTAGAATAGGTTACAGGAGGGTACTGATAAGTTTAAAAATAATAATTGGTAACACTTTACTTGAAGGTACCTTCATAAGCATGACATGACACTGTCATATCTCTGACATTATCATGTCATGAACCTGTCATAAATATTATTAACATGTCATAAAATGTTTATGACCACTCTCATGAAGTTTCAATTGCACCTTGTCATGACAACTTGACATTGTCTGGGTTGTCTTCATTATAACATCTTGACATAACCAAAGTGACATTACCAGAAGTTGTCTTAGTTATGACAAGTTGACATTATTTTTTTGCGATGTCTTTGTTACGACAACTTGACATTAATCAGGATGACATTAAAAGAACTGGTCTTTGTCATGACAACTTGACATATTTTTTCTTCTATTCGTGGTGCATTATTAAGATTGCTTGGTCAGATAGTCCGGTGAGAGGGTGTACTGGTTGTCCTGACATCATTATGCCACCTTCAGTGGAAACGTTACATTTGTCAGTAAGCTGTCATGAAAGATAGACTGGCTGCCATGACACAGTTATGACAGTGTAATGAATACATCATTGGACCTCAAGTAAAGTCCAATGTCATAAAGGTGTCATGACAGTATTTCTATCTCTCATGAAGCGTCAGTGACAACTCAAATTGGTACCACTTTACTTGAGGTCATAATGAACACATTGTTTGACCTTCAGTGGAAACATTACATTTGTCAGTAAGCTATCATGAAGGATAGACTGGCTGTCATGACACAATTGTGACAGTGTAATGAGTACATCATTGGACCTCAAGTGAAGTGGTACCAATTTTAGTTGTCACTGACACTTCATGACAGATAGAATGACACCTTTATGACATTGGACTTGAGGTCCAAAGATGTATTCATTACACTGTCACAACTGTGTCATGACAGCCAGTCTATCCTTCATGACAGCTTACTGACAAATGTAACGTTTCCACTGAAGGTGGCATAATGGTGTCAGGACAACCAGTACACCCTCTCACCGGACTATCTGAGCAAGCAATCTTAATAATGCACCATGAATACAAAAAAATTATGTCAATTTATCATGACAAAGACAAGTTCTTTTAATGTCATCCTGATTAATGTCAAGTTGTCATAACAAAGACATCGCAAAAAAAATAATGTCAACTTGTCATAACTAAGACAACTTCTGGTAATGTCACTTTGGTTACGTCAAGATGTCATAATGAAGACAACTCAGACAATGTCAAGTTGTCATGACAAGGTGTAATTGAAACTTCATGACAGTGGTCATAAACATTTTATGACATGTTAATAATATTTATGACAGGTTCATGACATGATAATGTCATATACATGACAGTGTCATGTCATGCTTATGAAGGTACCTTCAAGTAAAGTGTTACCTAATAATTATATTGATTTGAAGCTTGGAAGCATCACATCATATAATGTGGTTGTTTTCTGGACTGAAGGGTTACAGAACTTTGAAAGGGTGTATCACAATACTGCCCCCTTGTATCACGATACAGTATCGTGACTCTGCGTATCACGATTTCTCGATTCGATACAATATCGTTAGAGCCCTAGACTTGACTGATGTCAGAGCCATGTATTTTTACTGAAGGTAGTTGGAGGTTGGGTGGCTAACCAAAAATGATCTCCTCTGTCCTCACTGTGTTAATAATGAGATAATTGTTGTCACACCAGTCAATTAACCAGTCCACTTTGATACAGAGTATGGTCATCAGATTTTTCCACCGTTGTGATATGATATTTAGGGCTGCAACTAACGACTATTTTGGTAGTCGACTAATCTTTAGATCAATTTTTCGATTAGTCGCCGATTATCAATTATTATTTTAGTTTTTAGTAGAGTTAAATATTGTTTTGACTTTATTCGAAATCACCCTAAAGAGTACTTAAATCAGGGGTAAAAGCCAAAAACAATTATTATTATTATTGTTATTATTATTATTATTATTATTGTTGTTGTTATAATATTATCATCATCTTCTTTACAAATTGAGCAGTGTATTTATTTGCAACCACCATCACATGCAGTGTTTCCAGTAGCCTGACTGTGAAAGCCTATATGTAGCACAAATGGCTTGCCATAGGCACACACACGTCTTGTTTTGGGGAGCAAAAAACGGTAAAAAGATATTTTTCACTTTCAAGGTTGTCAGTGTGTCCACACACGCTTCATCATGAAATAGGACTTATTCCTCATTCCACACGAGTTTTTTCATGCTTAAGATGTTACATTCTGGGATTTTGGAAGACTATAAGATTGTTTAGCTGTTCAGTCTTGTTTACTTTGAGTGGTAACGTTACTGTCAGAGCAAGTGAACTTGCGATCGCTAAGCTAGGCTACTTGCACCTATCGTCTGCACCTTGGGAATCACAGTGTTAAGGTATGTTTTTACTTGTGGTTTAAAATTAAATAGCCTAGATCAAAGAAAACTTTAACAAGAAAACCCTTTCAGTTTCTAGCATATTAGTGAGCTAGGTGCTTTGCTCATGTTTAAAACTTTTAGCTTAATGTAGGCTACAGGCAGGCTTTGCTGTTCAGCAGAGTTGCAGAGACGCAATCTGCATTGCTTCTGATGCATAGGCTAATGTTGAAATTGTGCTTTCTGAAGCAACACCAAAATCCAAAAGTTTATTTTTGCCTGATAATAGCGGTCTCAAGTTTACGAGCTATTTACAAGCAGTCTTGCTCAAATTGACCCAGGGCTTTTCTCATCATTCATGTTTATTGCAGGTATCTTAGTGGAAAGATGAGGTTACTGCCCCCAACACTTCCGGCAGGGAATTGCAGTGTTCTAAAGAGTTGAGTGAAATCTTTCAGGTCGTCTCTGCATTAGTGAAAATCAACTTTTAACATGCAAATTATATGTAGCCTCATAAATATGACGACTAGGCGACTACAAGATTTTGCGTCGACTACGTTTTATAGTCGACGTCGTCGACGTGTTCGACTAATCGTTGCAGCCCTAATGATATTACACCTTAGTTTCAAGACAAAGCTGCAAGCTGAGTTGTGACAAAGGTCTATTATGCAGGGAAGTGAGAAGTTGACCAAGGTTGTCTGAGGTTCCCTGCGGGCCTGATTGTGACATAGTGATAGGGGACGGGGCTTGGTATTGGTCAATACCATGGACTTATGTGACAATCATGCAAACAATCATGTGACTTTTTTGTTATTTGTGATTTTAATCCCTGTCTTTTACAGCAGTGATGGATGCCAATCCAGTATTGTCTCAGGTCAAGTCATTAGTGCAATCCATATGTGGAGACAATGAAGGGGCCAGAACAACACAAATCAACTTTTTGAACCTTTGTCCTGTTGTCTCGCAGGGTAAATCACTGGTTCATGCAATAGCAGGTGATAATGATGCCGCTTTGGAAACACAAAAACAGTTTGCATATGGTCTGAATAGCATGGTTAATTCAGTACCTGTAGTGGGCCATGTAAAAGGAGCCATTCATGATGCATGTGGAGACATGGAAGGAGGTCATGATGCTATGAAGTCCTCAAGCCGCAGCACTCTTGCCATAGGAGGGGGTATTGGTGGGTTCCTAGCTGGGGGCCCAGTGGGAGCTGTGGCTGGAGGGGTAGGTGGAGGTGCATTGGGAGATTCAATCATTTCAGGGTCAGAGATACTTGCTAATGGAGACAAAGCCAAAATGTATGGCATTTATTCTACTATTGAAAAAATAGAGAAAAATCCAAAAGATAGTGGAGCATATGTGGATCTGATAGGGGGGGTTATAATGGATGGTGTAGCAGGCTATGGAGCTGGGGAGGGTTTGGGGAAAAAAATAAAGTACGAAATTGACAAAAAAAGAATCCAAAAACAAGTGGGAAAAAGCGGGGCGGACCAGATTATAGAAGCAGGAGAAGAAATGCGCAAGGACCAGTCTATAAATCCAACAAAACCAAAAAAGCCTCATGTCCAAACCCTTGCTAAAGACCAAGTGACAGGCAAGACCTACAAAGGGCTCAACAAACAAGCTCGCAAACACTACAAGTATAAGGAAAATTTGCAAGCTGGCCCTACAGAGCTGCAGAAGAGAGTTCCGAATGCAAGTTCAAATGGGACAAGAAATCCAAACACTTGTGCTGAGCAACAAGCCTATAATGGCGTGTATAAGAATAGACAAAATGCACCGCCTTCTGACATTCAGTCTAGTACTCTGCGCTGGGACCATAAGAATAATTGTCCCATTACCAAAAAAGGTTGTGATAATTGCACTCAATATAAACCTGCAATGGGGGATGTGGTGACTGATCGTCTGCCAGAGGGGACACCGGTACCAGCTCCAGTAAATGTACAAAGAGTAGTTGTGTCAGCAGTGTGTGCAGTGGCTGCACATGGTATTGTTAAAAGAAACAGTATTGTTAAAAGAAAAGAAAAGAAGGAAGAAGATGATGATGAAGTGAAGACGATGAAGAAGAAGATGTTTACGGAGATAGCTAAAATAGAGAAGGAAGTTAGAACAAGCCAAACAAAGCTGAAGGAAGATTATTTGGGGGAAGTGGGGAGATGGGCAGTGTTGTGTATGTGCTTGTTGGGCTTTTTCTACTTGGCCAAATTGCTGCTTGTGTTTTGATCAGTTTAAAGGAAAGATCTGGAGTAAGTTTAAGCATAGCCCTGTTTCACGAGCCTTCTAACAGCAATATATTTTGCATGGAATGAAAGAATTTCAAACAACGTAGACCTAACCTGAACATGAATCACTTTACATTGAGTCAAGGGTACCTCAGATCTTACTTTCGGTTTTGAATAGTCAGTTTTCATTGATCCAGTGTGAAGTGCTTGTTCGCTTATGCGTTTGTGTTCGGTAATGCTGTTCAAAATTACTGTGTTCCACTCGTTAACTAGAGCATTTAGCAGGCTCGTTCAACAGGGCTATGCTTGAATTCACAACAGAGCACTGCTTTAAGACTTGGCTTCTGCTCCACCTTAAAACTCTAGAAATGAAAATGTTAAAGTAATGGATCAATGAAATTAAAGCAATTGTGATCGTCACAACTCAGTAACTTTTACTTTATAATTTGTAATTAACATCCAATTGATGATAGAAATAATGCATAACTTATAATGTAGGCTAACAATTGATGAATTAATCATTAAAACAATGTTACCAACCAATTGTGTAAATTAAAGTCATACTCTGATAATATTTGTTACTGATTACTGAACATTCCTACTACTTGTTATCACATTATGCTGCCTGTACTGCTAGCAAACAACCTTGGAGACATACAGGAGTCCTTGTACATTATTATGCTGTCAATGTCATTTAATGACGAATTTACCATTAAAACTCTATTATCTAAAGATTTTGTGTACCAAAAGTAAAGTCACTCTTCTATATTTAATTTAATTCTGGCTACATACATAGATACTATCTCTGCGTTCATTTATTAATGTGACCGGACTTGCTGTAAACCTCTGACTATTCAGTGTGCAATGTCAAGCTTGATGTGAACATCTAACCATAATCCTATGACATTTCATTAATAATGATAATGTATGCTAACTGTTGATGTAGAAATTAAAACATTTCAAAGTGGCAGAGTTACATTCATGTCTGTTATTTTGTGACGTTTGTGGTGAGAAAAACCTACAATGCTTTAAGTTATTATCAGGCAAGTGCTACTTAGTGCTTCCATTCAAAATCACATTTAGTTACAGCACTGTATGTCTTGGGGTCTCTTTAAAAGGTTAGGTGTCCTTCTGCAGATTTTGGGAAGAGGACTCTCAGATGTCATTGCTGCTTGTACTGTATCTTACCCCTCATGCTAGAGTAATTATAATGTGGAGGGCATACTGTAACCACATTTTCTAAGTTTAAATGTCCATGTACTGTTGGCGAAAAACATATACAAATAATCATAATCTAAGAATCAGATCCTATTGATGGCCAAATGCATATACAGTATGTTACAGTTTAAAAATGGACCGCAAAAGGATATGTATTATGTTATCCAACATGGTGAATACAGTACAAGTTGCGAAAAATGTATTTTTTTACCTGTATGTTCTGTTCTGTGTTTTTGCCTTTAGTCATCGTAAATTGGCTAATTCATTGACTGACTTTAACACCATTTCAAGAATCCATATGTAGTTTGTGTTAGCTACCAGTTAAGGACTTGGTTGGTCTATTTTGTACTTTTTTTTATTCTTTTGAATTACAAAAAGCAGTCAGTGACAACAGAGCTTTTATATGGTTTGTAATTATCAAAACATTGTATTAATATATTTTTTGTAGTGGTAGAAAGACTTTAGAAAATGTTTGTACAGTATGCCTGCTATGTTGCTAGTTCTAATTTTACAGCAAAAATGGCACTGTGTCCCTTTAAAACACAACACATTTCACTTTTAGACAATATATCTGAATGGCCAAACTGCTGACTTTGTATGTGCGGAACCTGCGGAACAATCTTTTACTGCAACCCCCCCCCCCCCCCCACACCCCCAGAACGGTTGAAAAAGGTTGAAGTTAAGATAATTGAGTATGGGTGGACTGTATAACTTTCTTCTTTGGGTGGACTGTATAACTCTCTTCTTTCTTCAGATGGAATAATTTGCAGGCACCTCTACTTGTCGTGACCTCTGCTCCATATGATCTCTATCTCAGACACATCCCCCACATCAAAACTCTCCTGGAATTCACTTTCAGTTGAAAGAGCACAGAAAGAGAGACTACACAGAGCAGCTCAGACGTCAATCTATTTTAATTATATTCAGGTAAATTTTATTTACTTTATTTTATTTATTCAATTACAAATGTATTAAATATAGGCTATTTGCCAAATACAATACAGTTGCCTTGCTGTGCTCTAGGTAACACAGGCAAGGAAAAACTCTCTTCTAGTAATAATTTTACTTCTTTTTAAGCAGGTAACCTTGGGCACAACTTGTCCTTTAACCACCCTGTCCTT
The DNA here is from genome assembly GCA_027497455.2 of Sardinella longiceps. Lineage (NCBI taxonomy): Eukaryota > Metazoa > Chordata > Actinopteri > Clupeiformes > Clupeidae > Sardinella > Sardinella longiceps. The sequence goes on along the minus strand of JAODXP020005555.1, from coordinate 35,645 downwards.
CGTTGCATACATGTGATTTATAATTATAATTTAACAGGCTGTAGAAAAGAAAAAGCAGAAAAGGCCAACACCCAGCAAACCACAAAAGAAGAGGAAGAAAAACAGGATGCAACTGTGAGGTTAAACTCAAGTGTTGCTGATTTAGGCCTAGGTCACAACCTTTCAGTTTCAATACTGTATGTCTTTGTATAGATGCCTGGACTGTGTGAACTCCTAGTCCTTAAAGGAATATACCGGAGTAAATTTAAGCATAGTCCTGTTGCACGAGCCTTCTAACAGCAATATTTTTCGCATTAAATGAAAGCAAGGGCGTCGCCGTAATAGAATGTGAGTGGGACGGGACCCCCTCAGATTTCAAAATTTCACGTTTGGACCCACCCAGATTTGATGACAAAATTATCCAGCAGAGTTTCTAATCTATCTATCTATAATTAGCGATGAATGTATGCCAAAATTATGGTCACCAATACAGTTCTGCGTCTATGTCATACATTGTTATCTGTGTGATATCTCACGGGTTCTTAACTTAACTATGGCAAAACACACATCACAAGAAACAGCGGATCCTACAGATTACAACGATGCATAGCAATCGTCTTTGTGATTAGCGGTTCCCGAGTAATCCTATGTTGAAATCTATAACATTTCTGCATTGTCTTCAATGCTGTCATCCAGATGAATCCTTTTCATAGTGAAAGTTGTTTTTAGCTCCCTGTTCGTCAGGACTAACATTTAAGTAACTGTTTGTCAGGACATGTGCTAGAAATGTTGTCTCAAGATCCAAAATAGTAGGCTAATAGATTATATTTAATATTCATAACATAGGCCTATTTAATAGCCTAATTAATGAAATATTGTCAGCACACCTCCCTGCATGAAATCGTCTGTCCGGGCACACCCATTCTTCTCTGCCATGCTACTCGCTGAGTTTTAATTGTACTGAAATTATAAGGGCATCATTGCAATCTACATGAACTGGCCTTTCCATTAGTGCTACTAGTAAGTTTCTGCAATGAACGCATTACCAGATAATTAGCGATGAATTTCAAAATTATGGTCACCAATACAGTTCTGCGTCTATGTCATACATTGTTCTCTGTGTGATATCTCACGGGTTCTTAACTTAACTATGGCAGAACACATATCACAAGAAACAGCAGATCCTACAGATTACAATGATGCATAGCAATCGTCTTTGTGATTAGCGGTTCCCGAGTAATCCTATGTTGAAATCTATAACATTTCTGCATTGTCTTCAATGCTGTCATCCCAAAATAGATGAATCCTTTTCATAGTGAAAGTCGTTTTTAGCTCCCTGTTCGTCAGGACTAACATTTAACTTACTGATTGTTAGGATAGGTGCTAGAAATGTTGTTTCAAGATCCAAAATAGTTAATATTCATAACATTAATTAATAATAATTAATGAAATATTGTCAGCACATACAATAGGCTTTATTGTTGCAAATTACAAAGTCTTATAGAATACCTTTATCATGATTCTTATATCACCATATTCCAGACAATCTCCTATATTGAAAAGTGAAAAGATATTTGTTCTAGTATGCTAGGCATTCAATGATGAGATATAGGCCTAGGCCTAATATTGAATAAGCCTATCACATCTTTAGATTAAAAAACACACTAAATAATTTTAAAGGAAATGTGCAGGTCCCTGTTAGGCCTAAATAAACATAAATAAATAAATAGAATACCATTGACCCCTGACATGGCCCTCCAGTCAGATAATGTTGACTGTAGTGGCCCCCCAGCTCATTTGTGTTTGAGACCCCTGATCTAGTCAACTTTAGGATAATATATAAGTATCAAGCTATCTTAATGTAATTTTAACGACTTTAGGCTAATTCAAACACAGCTCTTTGTCAAGAATGAGTTTTCATAGGCTATAGCCTCAGTTAAGAATATTATTGATTCACTGCTTGAAATAGCAAACATAGTGAGTGAATCAGGCCTAGCCTATTTCTGGTGTGTATACCAATATAGATTAAATATTGATATAAAACAAGTTTATTGCTTGAGTTTCAAGTATAAAACCATGGCATCCAAAACTTTTTTGTCTAGTAGGCTAGGCTATTTTAGGTTCAGTAGGCTATTGTCTTAAAATGGTGTTTTCAGACAAATGTAGTTTTTAAAATTGAAATGATGACAAGACCAGTAGTTGAAATAAAACAATTAAAGAAAAAAGAAAATATGCTATTGTTGATAGGGAAAATGACCAATAGTCAATCCATCTCAATCTCAATAAGAGTGAGTCAAAGGCAGGCTCAACATGCAGGCAAATAATTGTGAAAAGTGTTGATTTTTGTTGGCAAAAATTTTCTATTAAACATACACCAGAATGCAGGAAATTGTATCTAATATATTAAAAATTTTCTGGGGGAGGACCCCCAGACCCCCCGCCAGTTGGTCCCCCCCACATTACAAAAGCTGGTGACGCCCCTGAATGAAAGAATTTCGAACAGCATAGACCTAATGCGAACGCGAAACACTTTATATTGAGTCAATGTAACCTCAGATCTTACTTTCGGTTTCCAACAGTCAGGTCCCATTGATTCAGTGTAAAGTGCCTGTTCGCTTCTGCGTTCGCGTTCGGTCTGTGCTGTACCAAATTATTTTTTTTCCACTCGCTAACTAGCGCATTTAGCAAGCTCTTTCAACAGGGCTATGCTTGAATTCACTCCGATACTTTCCTTTAAAGACGAAAGAAGGTGGAACAAGTCATATTTGTCACCTCACCTCACTCCCCTTAAAAGCTTCTTGTGGTTCTGCAGAAGCAGAATCTTCACCTTGGTAAGTCAACAACATCACAATCCTAATGATCACCATGCAAATAGGGTTGCAGGATGACAGCTGGTATTCACTGGGTTATTTGATAATTGCATGAAAAGTGAATTGCAATTTGTTCTATTTTATACAGTGTATTATTATCATTATGTATGACAGTCCTATCTAATCTATTAAAGGGGAAGTTCACTTTTCCATGTTTAGGAGCTAGGATGAAATAGATTTTCTGAAACCAACATTTTGACAACCACGCCACTACAAAACGAAATGGTATGTTGCTTTCGATGTCCACACTTGAATAAATTGTAACTGTAACTGCATGTACACTGTAAATATTGAGATAACAAAGCAAAATCGGGTCACCTTGGACTAAATTAATTATTTCACGTGGAAGGTGAATATTTTCATGATCCCTAAAGTTTTCCAGTAGCCAATATGTTCAATCGGCTACCTAGAAAGCCTACATGCTTGTTAAACTGTTGCATTCTGCCCTCGCTTAAATAATTGAAATGCAAGACAATTTGCTCATTGAATGACAGAAAGGCCTAAAGCACAGGAATAGGACATTATTTTCAAACGGCATATGGCTGTAATCACAATCAAAGCATGTTATTAGCTATTAAAACATTTGCCACCATATTAATTTAAACATGCAAAAACAGATCAACAAAATCTGTGACTATCACAGGGTAGCCGATTCCTTTCTCTAATCTCGCATCAAAAATATTTTCAATAGCCTATTAAAGTAGATTTATCCTCATCCTGGATTGAATAACATTCTGATGGTAAATGAGAAAATCCACATTCCTTGATTTCATGACAACAGAAGTTAATGACACAGTTGATCAGTCTAGTCCAATTTGACATAAAGCCCACCTCTTTCGTAACACCGCCTTGACTTTGAACTTAAGCGCAGAGGGTGTGGCAGACATCAAAAGAGGAGAATGCGCGCACCTCAAAAGTGCATAGTAGAAATTCGTAGAAAGAGCGTGTAGCTGATAAGAAGAGAATTTCCGGATAAATAAACCAAACTCAATCGTGGGCTGAACAAGGCTGTTATCTTTCAAACTACTTCTGGACGCAACAGGATAGCCTATGGCCAATCAGAGGAACGAACAAGATGTAAACACCAATTCAAAAGACCGTTGTATTCAGCGAAGCCCGCCCTAAAGACATAGAGCGTTGTGGTTAGATATCGCCAACGGCATCATCCAATCAAATCCCTATGGCTTGCGGCTAGACGCACAGGCTGAGCAAATTTATTTGCCGCCGCCAGTACGTCTAGATTTCTAGGCTAATCAGTACAGGGATAAGACACAAAAGCAGCAACAAGCAAAGCAGACATTATAAGAGACACCACACAAAACACATCACAGTACTCCACAACACAAGAATGCGGATGTGAGAGATACACCAGCAGCAATAAACAAAGTAGATATTATAAATAGAGACACCACATAAATCACACCACAACACAGCATTGCGAAGCATAAGTACACAAAAGCAGAGATGGTAATTTACAGCCCGTGAAGTACAGGGTATCAAGGGATAAATTACTGAGTACTTACAGCGTAAGTTTGCTGGAATAACACACTTTCACGCTTTATTTTACAGCCCGTGAAGTACTGGGTAAGTACAAGTAAGAACAACGTAACAAAACACAACTTAATGTGTAATATTGCCATAATTACAAAATAGCAAAAAGCATATAAGAAATCCAGGGTTGGATCAACTTGGATGCACTTTATTTTACAACCCGCACATCCAAGGGTGTAGTTACAAGTAGTTTTGGGGTACTTAGGTAATTCCACTGTACTTATTCTCTACTTTTCATTAGGGTAGCCTACCCAAGTTGTGTGACATGCAGGACAAGAGAGAGGGATGGAGTGGTGGAGAGAGAGAAAGAGAGAGAGATGGAGTGATAGAGAGGGGGAGAGAGAGAGAATAGAGATGGAGTGGTAGAAAGAGATGGATGGAGAGGAAGAGAGGATGAATTGGGGAGAGGTTAAATTTCCACTAGTCTGCACAATGTGCCTGAGGACTGGACTGCCTACAGTGATTTGGGTGTGTGTGAGACACACCATGGCAGACACTACATATCTCTGTGTGTGTGTGTGTGTGTGTGTGTGTGTGTGTGTGTGTGTGTGTGTGTGTGTGTGTGTGCATGTGTTTATGCATGGATGCAGGGGCTTGGTCTCCACACACACTCATTCATGCACACACACGTACTGTACATACACACACACACACACACACACACACACACACAATTCAATTAAGCCAGCACTGTGTACAGTGCATGATAATGAGTGCTATCATCAAGCTAACATACACACACATGCACACACACACACACACACACATTTTGCATAAATAAATCCATATGCATTTCCGGTTGCATACTCATTCTCATATAAAAATACATACAGTATGAAGACACACACACACACACACACACACGCTGTCATGCCCTCTGTGTCCCCTCTGCCTTGTGGCAGTGTGTGTGTGTGTGTGTGTGTGTATAGTCAGCTGACGTGTTGTGGTTGCTCACTTGGTGCCACGTGCAACTGGGCCCATCGCCCGCGGTAACAACACCCATTCAACCAATCACAACAATCCAGGAGAGCCTACATCCCAAAATAACCCCACCCACAGTTTTGTGGTGTGTGTTTTGGGCTATAGATTACTGTACATTTTGACGTTTGTGAGACTGTACTGTATGTGTGTGTGTGTTTACAGTAAGTGTGTGTGTGTATGTGTGTGTGTGTGTGTAGGAGGGGAGCATGCATGCATGAGTACCCCATGAAAACACTGCCTAATTGTGACTGTGTGTGTATGTTTGTGTGTCTATCTGTGTTTGTGTATGTGTGTGTGTATCTTTGTGTGTCTGTGTTTGTGTGTGTGTGTATGTGTGTGTGTGTCTATGTGTGTGTGTATGAGAGCCTGGCACAGCTGTGCGTGACAGATGTGTCACATAGCGTTACTAATGTCCCTTTTCAAAGCATGATAGCAGCGGGGAACATTGTACTGTGTGTGTGTGTGTGTGTAGTGTGTATGTTTGTGTGTGTGTATGCTTATGTGTGTGTGTGTATGTTTGTGTGTGTGTTTGTTTGTGTGTGTGTGTGTGTGTGTGTGTGTGTGTATGTTTATGTGTGTATGTGTATGTTTGTGTGTGTGTGTGTGTGTGTGTGGTGTGTGTGTGTGTGGTGTGTGTGTGTGTGAGTGTGTGTGTGTGAGTGTGTGTGTGTGTGTGTGTGTGTGTGTGTGTGTGTGTGTGTGTGTGTGTGTGTGTGTGTGTGTGTGTGTGCATCATAGCAGCGGGGAGCAGAGACAGAAGAGGTGCATGCTGGGAGAATGAGGATGCATAGTGGCTACTGAGGACAATCACCAGGGGGCGCTGGAGACCTTGCTGGGAGACAAACCTTTCTGGATCACACACACAGACACACACACAGATAGTGCAAAGCACAAACATACTGTATAGTAGTACATTCCTTGACATGGTGCATTCAGGCCTTTTTTCCATCACACACAAACACAACCAACACACACACACACACACACACATACACAGTACAATGCACTCACATTCTCACTTTAACACACAAACACATGCATGCACACACATACACTCACTCCCTGCATTAGAGCTCACCATCATCACCTTCATCTTCCTCATACTGATCACCATCATCATCATCATCCTCGACAGTATCATCAGCACCATCCTTGTCACCATTATCACCACCATAAAAGCCATTATTATCATCATAGTTGCGTTAAGCAACAATAAATTGAGCCTAACTATCTAAATGCTCACATAATTACATAATCAAGCATTGGTATTTACAGTATTACGGGGGCTGATAACCCTCCAGTCAGGGCGCAAGTGAGAATAGTTTTTTTTTACCTGTCATCGAATGGCAAGCAAAATGTCTTGCAAAAATAGGCATCATCTTATCTGTAGGATACTGCGTAGTAAGAACAGTAACAGTAACAGTAAGTTCAGCTATGTTATTTATTGCAGGTCGTCAGTTTTCTCCCATAGGCTTTACAGCCACCCTGCATTTGGGGCGAGGGTAAACAAAAGAAAACAGTGTAAAGTGCGCCCTCTACCCTTGACCACTGAACTGTAGTGGCAACTGTACCCCTGCCAAGGTGAAATGTGTTTAGATAGGCTACATATTTAACAAAAGTCAGGTTTGAAAATATATCTGAATAAAAGTGTGCACATTATAACAACTGCTATAGCAATTCAACCTGTGGGCTTGGGTAAACAGGAGATAAATTCTACCAACCTCCAGCTGTACATCTCTCTCATTCTCTTTCTTAAATATACACATATGGAGCTCATTCAATGTCATGAAACTTTTAGGCCTATCTTACTCCAGATGTAGCTTATTTTAAAACCATAGTCTTATGATGAGGATATATACAGTATTTCCTATGTGTTTTCATGGCAGCAGTGACGGCCCTAGCCTGGGATTTGCAACCTAGTTTGTCTAGGGTGGGCACAGCTGCCTCCGTGGGCAGGCACGGCACCACAATGCCCCCCTTCATGCTGGGTCTGTCTTCCAGGACACCATAATATAAAGGGTAGGACTGCCCCTGTTTGAAGGAGTAGAGCTGTGTGACCTATCAGAGCTGGTGTGATCAGAAGTAAGGGCTATCCACATTACACCCTTCAGATACACATTTCTCACACACTCACATTTTCAGAAATACACATCCCCACAGACAGACAGACATACATACACACATTCAGAAACACACTCCTTCATACCAACTGTATGTCAGACAAACACTTATACACACACTCTTACTGACAGTTTCCACTCCCTCTGCGTCAGTCTGGGGAATTTAATTAATAGATAAGTTTATTAACTTGAGATGGCAACTCATCTTTCTTTGATCTACATGACGGGACTTGTTTGTCTTGACTGGAACTATGGTTGTTTTTCTAAGTACAAAGCTGAGAGAGAAGAGAAAGCAATTCCTTGATATGAGAGTTTACTTCTGTGACTTTCACTTTCACTGGGTTATTTAAAGGAAAATACTGGAGTGAATTCAAGCATAGCCCTGCGGCACGAGCCTTCTAATAGCAATATATTTTGCATGAAATGAAAGAATTTCAAACAGCATAGACCTAACACCAATGCAAAACACTTTACATTGAGTCAATGTAACCTCGGATCTTACTTTCATTTTCCAGCAGTCAGGTCCCATTGATTCAGTGTAAAGTGCCTGTTCGCTCCAGCGTTCGCGTTCGGTCTGTGCTGTACCAAATTATTTTGTTCCACTCGTTAACTAGCGCATTTAGCAAGCCCTTTCAACAGGGCTATGCTTGAATTCACTCCGGTATTTTCCTTTAATCGAAGAGCCTCTCATTGATTGGATTTAGCTGGGATTGCAAAACAGGTTCATTAGATGTGCTTGGACTTGCAGTCTGTGATCACACCCAAAACTGAAATCTAAAAGAGGATTGTAGATTGATATATCTGTCTTTAGAGTGCATAACATGGTGGAGAAACGACACAGACTGGCTCTACCCTGCAAATGTCTGTTCACTAGGACAAAGTAAGATTATTTCATGTTATAAAGGCTTACAATCAAGAACTTTTCTTGTGGGTGTGTAGCAGGGTGTCTGTGCAGATTTATGTCCGTGCTTGTCATCTGTCAGTAGCTAATATTGAGACACTTTGGGGAGAGCAAGCTAGTGCATGTTTTCGCTGTGTGCGATGCCGCCATTTCATCCTCTTGCATTGCCGATTAAGTTGTTTTGTTCACTTTGAGGGTGACCGTGCGTGTGCTCTCCTGTTCTCATTATAGCCAGTGTTGGGTAAGTTACTTTAGAAATGTAATGCGTTACAGTTACAAGTTACCCCTTCGAAAATGTAATTGTAGTGTAATTATTTTTGATTACTTTAATAAAGTAATGTAACTAATTACATTTGATTACTTTTTGATTACATTTCTACATTTTTTTTTTTTTTAAATCAATTGTCAAGCAGAGTTTTTCAATCCTGGCAATGTTAGGCTAACGGTCACATATTTTTCAACACTGACACTGCCAAAATCCTTTCTAACTCCCACAGCAGTGTCAGATTTCATGGCGAGCAAATAGTTAAAATACTTGGTGAACATCACTGACTAAGCAGGTGTTTGTTTGTCTGAGATTGCTCATACAGTATGTGTGCACCTGATCAATAGAGTTCATTTTTATATCCAGCAATGGGCTACAGGCCTATGTTCTAGTTTCTAGTTTCTGTCTGACAGTCAGGCCTCCTTTCTACTGGAACTTAGACCACTGTAGATCCAGGTACAATTGAGTTGCCAACAAGATGGTAGAAATGATTGTATTAGAATAGTATCTTTTAGCTAGTGGCATTTGCTGTAGTTGTAAATAGACGATGTTGTATGTTCTGTACATGAAGCACACATAGCCAATATTTCTGAAGATGCTATTGGGATCATGTAACTAAAATTGTAATTCTGCATATTTCTTGAAGTAACTGTAATTCAATTACACATTTTTTCAAAGTAACTGTAATTGATTACTGTTACTTTTATTTTGTAATTAAATAACGTAATTTCGTTACATGTAACTCGTTACTCCCCAACACTGATTATAGCCTATATCAGGTATGTGTTGTTAAGCTACTCCACTGCTACCATTCCAGTTATCTTATTAATTTATTGAGTAAGTCAGTTACTGTTCTACCTGACTGAGAGAGAACTTTTAGGGTGATCATGTGTGTGTTCTGTTCTCATAATACATCAGATCGAGTTTGTGACAACCAGATCTGATTCCTGAGTCCAGCATCCAGTCTTCATTGCATACACACAGCACAGAGTGGATGTAAAGGGCAAAGCTAACGCTCGTTACATAACTGGACATTACTGAGAAGATGGGAAACTGTGGTCTTAAGTTTGAGAGGACATCTCATGGTAAGTAGTTTATATGTAAACATCTTGTCAGCTGATATCCCGTATGAGTTAAACATTAATGCATAACTTTTTGATGACTTATGTATACACTTGCTATAAACTTATTATTAATGCAAACATACAAGCATTAATAAATGCTTATTCATGTACAGCACCCCTATTGTAAAGTTGTATTAATTTTTGTTTTAATTCCCATCACAGGCAGAGGTCGTCATCCATCTGATCTGAGGATTGTGCTGCTGGGGTACAGTGATAGAGGAAAGGAATTAGTCATAAATGCAATATCAGACCACAATTGTAATGTTTTTGACAGTTCAAAGGCCAAAACTGGGAGGCATATCAATGTCTTCAGTACCCCAAGCTGGCGTGATAAGGACACCTTACAGGATTCCCCTGAACTGATGAAGTTGAAAATTATGCTAAGTGTATCTCAGTGTCCTCACTGTTTGCTACTAGTTCTGCCAATGGATCACACATTTACAGAGAAACACAGGAAAGCCACTCAAGAGCATTTGGAGCTACTGGGTGACAATGTGTGGAATCACCTTATGGTTCTTTTTCTTACTGATAGAATGGATGTGTCACAAGATATAATAATGAACCATGAAACTTCCACTGGACACTATATTGGCAGACCCTTTATCTGGCTACTTGAGCAGGCTAGACCCCTTATCTGGCTACTTGAGAAATGCGAGAAAAGGTACCTTGTTGTGAACACCAACAGTGGTGTGGACGTACAAAGTCAAGTCCCACAACTGCTGGAGAATATAAAAGAAATGATGAGGATGAATTGTGGAAAACGATTTAAAATGCCCCAGAGGTGGCTAAAGGACGCGGAGGAGAGACAGAAATGTCAGCAAAAAAGAGCAAAGAAGAGAAAGCAGAAACAGATGGAGACACAGACGGGTCGTATAATATGTGAGTTTACTCATTAACTTGTTTGTTAGTAATAATAATAATAATAATAATATATAATAAACTTATTATACTGTATTTTGTTGTTGTTGTTGTTCAGACAAACACTTAAGAATTGTGATTCTTGGGTCCCGAGGAGCTGGAAAGAGTTCTGTGAGAAACTTCATACTGAATGAAAATATGTTTGAGTCCAATCAAGGAACAGGTCTTTGTCTTAAGAAATGCATAAGATTAATGGGCAAAGAGATTACTGTTGTTGACACCCCAGGATGGTGGTCAAATGTTCCTTTGAGGGGATCTGCCCAGATAACCAAAGATGAGATTATACGTAGTGTCTCCCTGTGTCCCCCTGGACCCCATGCTTTCATACTAATCATCAGAGCAGACGTGTCATTCGAAGAGGAAGACAGAATGGCTCTCCAGGAACACATTGAGTTGTTAGGCCCAAGTGTGTGGAATCACATTATAGTGTTGTTCAATGCTACAGAGTGGCTGGGAAACACTTCCATTGAAGAGCATATTGAGTGTGAAGGGCCTGCCCTGCAGTGGGTCATTGACAAATGTGGGAACAGATACCATATTTTCAACAACATTGAGGGGACAAACATGCAGGTTGCACATCTCTATAAAAAGTTAGAGACCATGGTGGTTGAAAATGGTGGCAGCCATTTCGAGATAGCTCAAAGAAAAACCCAAGAGATGGAGGACAAATGGAGGATTGTGGAGGTATAAGCAGAAAACCATCAGATGAGGAGTTACAAGGAAAGAGCAACACTTCAGTATGTTATGGGTAAGTGTAAACTTGTTTTTCTAAAACTGATAGTTCCGGTCCTCGATTGTGATTGGTTGAAAACGCGTTCGATGCCATTGTAAATTAGGCATTTAGCACGGCTCCAACCGCATTTCGTTCTAAACTGCTGCGCCATAAGAAAGTGAATGGAGCAGCGCTTTTGCGTTACTTGGCAACCATTCAGTAAGAGGAAGTATGTTTTTTGGCGGAGGAATTGGTATCAAGGAATAACTTGGTATATTTCTTGTGGTTATGTTTTCCGTTAATGAAACAATTGCCGGTTAACGTGATAACAGTTTTAGAAGCGCAATAAACCCCTCGAGTCCGGTATAAATGCTGGTTTTAGCACGGATGTCTAACGGCACTCGGCTGCGCCTCGTGCCTAACAACACCCGTGCTAAAACCAGCATTTACACCGGCCTCTCGGGATTTATTGCTTACGTGAATTACAAGAATTTCCAAATATGTAAAACAAGGGTTGGAAGTGCATAAAGTACTGTAAATGAATACTTTTACCTGAGTATAACTGTAGTTTTCATGCTTTGGTTTTGAAGCCAACTTGATCACAAATTGTGATCTATTATTGCCTAGACATACTTACTGTACATAACAATCTAATAAGGAATATGGTGTTTTATGTGTCATGACTAAGGTAAATGTCTGTCCTTCTCTGAGTTGGCAATTCTTCTGTTGGGTCCTCGGCGAGCTGGAAAGAGTTCATGTGGAAACACCATATTACAGGGGGTGAATGTCTTTGCTCCCCTCTGTACCCCTTGCTGTCCTCCTTGTCATAGATCTGGAACGTTCTTTCACTGAAGAACACAGAGGAACCACTCTGGGACACTTGGAGCTTCTTAGTAGTAAAATTTGGCGACACATCATAGTGCTGTTTACCTATGGGGACTATTTAGGGGAGAAATCAATAGAGCACCACATAGAAAGTGAGGGAGCAGCTCTCCAGTGGATCATCAGGAAGTGTGGGAACAGGTATCATGTTTTTGATAACCTAAGACGGGGTGACAACCATCAGGTCATAGATTTGTGGGAGAAGGTAGAGGAGATGGGAAGCATGACATGCCTCAACAGGAACATGGACTGGATGGCAGAAGAGCTTGAACAAAGCAAAGTTACCAATCCAAACTGTAAGTAAAAAGCTTTGTTGTATAGTAACTAAGTAAAAATACTTAAGTACTGTACTTAAAGGAAAGTACCGTAGTGAATTCAAGCATAGCCCTGTTGAAAGAGCTTGCTAAATGCGCTAATTAGCGAGTGAAACAAAATTATTTGGTACAGCACAGACCGAACGCGAACGCAGAAGCGAACAGGCACTTTACACTGAATCAATGGGACCTGACTGTTGGAAACCGAAAGTAAGATCTGAGGTTACATTGACTCAATGTAAAGTGTTTCGCGTTCGCATTACTGTTCGAAATTCTTTAATTTCATGCGAAATATATTGCTGTTAGAAGGCTCGTGCAGCAGGACTATGCTTAAACTTACTACAGTATTTTCCTTTAAGTATGTTTTTGGAGTATCTATACTTTACTTGAGTTGCTAAAAATCTGTCAACTTTTACTTTTAGCCTACTTAACTACATTTCGTGAAAAAATTCTGTCCTTTTACTCCACTACATTTTCAATTGCCATTATAGTTACAAAATATCAGCATTTGGTGGTCAACTGCATCAAGGTTTTACATCAGAGACACCAATTTGTCAGTGAACAAGTGCAAACAAATTCTTCATTGAAGGAGAAATATGGTGTGAATCAATCCATAGCCCTATTGTTCAAGGTCACTGAATGCCCTCAGGAAAAAGAATGACAAAATGTTAAACATTGTAGTGTGTTGGCAGCTAATAGAAACTCACTTTCAGTTTCATATTCATATGCCCCATTCAGTTAACACTGACAGTTCATTATTCTGCCTATGTTGTAAAATGTTATGTTTTTTAGCCTACGCGTACTTTTATTTACTTTCATTACTTAAGTAGGTTTAATTAAAGATTACTTTTCATACTTAAGTACAGTAGAGACAAAATACTTTGGTAAGACTTTACGGTAAGGTTACATGAATTATCATGAATTCATGCATTATTTCATTCATGATAAATTCATGATTCATGCATTACTTCATCTCTGAAAGTCTAATGAGTTATCAGGAATTAACATGAATTCATTGTTTGTCATTAATGACGTCCTGCTGAAATAGCACATGATCTTAAGTATTAGTTACTCTGGGTACATCATCATAAGTCATGATTAATTAGCATGAGTCATGATTATTAGCATGATCATGATGAATTCATCATGTTTGTGCCCCCTCAACTAAAGTGTTGACATGGTTAATTTGGTAAAATTTTGTTGATGTATGGGATTGTGAGGGACCAAGCAGTTAGGCACGGAGAAGCAGTTTCAATTTTTAGACAAAAATTTATTTTTAACAAATATAATTGTAGTGGCCGTTTGTCAAACAAACTTTTAACAAAATCAAATTAAACTTAAATGAAATAAAGCAAACGACAACTTCTGGCACCCTGGGCAGGTATTGTACGCAGGTAAGAAATAACTTAATTTCCAGGCAAAACTTATCCTTGAGGTTGGTTTATTGTTGGTTCCAGCAGGTAACAAAGCATCTCTCACGCTGGTAAAAAACCATGTGCCCACTACCCAGGTGCATACAGGTGAACTGCCACTTCCTACCTATATCCACCCTTACCTGTGCACGTCACTACCCCCAGGTGTCTAAAACCAAAAACTACAACTAATAAGTTTACCAAATAAAGACTAAATATAAAGCAAAGAAATTAACTATGAATTAGAAAACAAATATTACCAAATTATAGAAATAATAATCAGAAAATATATCAAAATATAAAGCTACCAATAATGTAATTAAATTCATAATAATAAAGAAAGAAAATCAACAAAATTACTAATTAGAGTAAAAATGCAATATAGCTCCCACACTCCGGCCCCTAATTGTGCATTACCGCAATTACTAAATTCAAAGAAAGGAGCTATATGTAAGCATGCATTCTGACTATCTCATGCATACAGTAGATGTCTTCTTTGCCGCAACTGCAAGAAAGCTGTTAATAAGCTGAGAGAGAGAGAGAGAGAGAGAGAGAGAGAGAGAGAGAGAGAGAGAGACCTCCAACAGCAGGCACAGCTTCGTCACAGGCCTCTCAAGGTCTTCGTTTGGAGACGCACAGAGCACACATGGCCATTCACATCTGGTCTGACTTCCAAGACCTTTCCCATCATCCAAGAGCCTCTCGGAGCTGTAGCGTCTGCCACAAGAACAACATCTCCAGGTATGAGGTTTCTTCTTATTGCTGCCCATTTCTGTCTCTGTTGCATCAATGGCAGGTACTCAGAAACCCACCTCTTCCAGAAGAGTTCAGCCATGTACTGTATCTGTTTCCACCTTTTCCACCTGTTTCCAGCTTTTGGATCTTGTCATGATTCAGAGCCACCAGATTCTCCTTGAGCTCACGGCTGGCTCCAACAAAGTTGGTCCCATTGTCAGACCTGAAAGTTGAGACAGGGCCTCGTCTAACTTCAATGGGCCCAAAATACTCAATTCCAACATGCGTGAAGGGGGCTGCGTCAGGCAACACTCTCTCGACAGGTAAGTCTGCCATCTTTTGTTCAAGGAGTCTTCCTCTGTTGCGTCTGCAAACAACACACTCTGATATGACCTTTCTGGCAGCAGAGTTTGCGTTTATGATCCAATACTTCCGCATTAAACTGGATAAGATGTAGTTTCTTCCAGCATGACCTAACTGCTGATGAATGTAGCGCAGAATTAAGGTTGATACATGCAGGTCTTCGGAGAGAATAGCAGGACGCTTGGATTCCACTGGCAGTGAGGCTTTACTCAGCTGGCCTCCTACTCTGAGGATCTCACCTTCCATCATCGGGTCCAGTCTGTACAGCGGACCGTCTTTGGATATGGTTTTAACACCACTATGAAGCAAGGTAACTTCATCCTTAAACCTTTGGTTGACTGGATACTGGATGACTGATAGCTCTGCCCTAGTCACATCTTGAGGCGTCAGACTCTGGCCTTTGAGTGTAGCCTTAAAGCTCTGCATTTGGCTTTCCACCTGTTGTTGACTGTCTGGATTCTCCATACTGAGGTCAGCAGCAGCGCACAGCTCCTTTCTCTTATGTCCCAATAACACAAGTGTCTCTCTGAACTTAAGAAGCCAGGCTACAGCCACTCGCAGTCTACTCCAGGATGAAAAGTAATGGATCAGGTGTCTCACAGGATTGTCGGTGTCTTTAACAGCAGCATTCACGGTCAAGTCCTTTTTGATCTCGAGGTCAGTGCCAGGAATCACCCGAAGATCCACGTCCAATTTAGGCCACTCATCCTTGGGCTTGTAGAGGAAGTCAGGTCCCATCATCCATCTCCTTCCATTCAGGAGGTCTTCTCTTGACATTTCAATCTGTTCTTCTGATGATCTCTCATTGAAGTCGCGATTATATTGTTTTACAATCATTTCTTGCAGGTGTTCAACAGAGATGCGGTTTGCTGTTACAGAAGGATAGCCACTCTTACTTCTGCATCTTCCGCCATGAAGAGGACCATTAATGATCCAGCCAACCCTGGTTCTGACAGCATATGGCCCTTCATTCTGGCTATTTATCACTTCCCATGGCTCCAAGACCTTAGGGGCGTCAGTTCCTATAAGCAGATCAACATTTGCATGAATGTCATGGAGCTTTACATTCATCAGATGCGGCCATAAATCAATATCTGCTTGTTGTGGAATGTTTAAAGTGGACACAGGCATTGTTCTTTGAGTCAAAACATCAGGAAGCTCTATAAAATCTTCAACACCCATGCCAGACACTTCAAGACCTGATAAAACATGAGCATTCACAACCTTTTGTTGGCCCATTGTTCTTAACAGGATGCTTGTCTTCTTACCTCTCAAATTCAATCTTTTTGCCATGGCTTCTGTACAAAATGTGCCAGAACTGCCAGAGTCCAAAAGGCATATGTCTGTATGGTCTTGTTAGTCAGTTTACTCCTGACCTTTACTGCAACAATAGAAAAGGTGGACTCATCTTCCACACCGGCCCCAATATGGCCACACATCTGGGAGTTTACAGCTGAAACGCTTGGAGGACTTGGGGAATGTTCGGCTTGCTCGAAGACGGATGTGCCTTTATCCTGTCTTTCTATATGGAGGGCTCCAGGGTGTTTCTGGTGGCATACATGGCAGTCCAATCGACTCCTGCAGTCTTTGCTTGTATGACCTACTTTCAGACATCCAAAACAAATACCCTTTTCTTTGATGAAGCTGATCTTCTCCCGATGTACTTTGGCTTTAAACTGTGAGCACTGATCCAGTGTGTGGTTCTTCTGCAGACAAAACAGACAGCAATGAGTGGAGTGCGTTTTATTCTTATGTCCTACAGGCTGTGCTATAGTGTCTTCCCTCACAGAAGTAACATTTGTGGCATAGCTGCTTCCTTTTCTTCTTTGAATTGGCTGGCTGCTACTAGAGGCCTTGATGTTAGTAGGCTGGGGATCTTGAATGTTTCCAAAAACTGGATCTAAAACTATTTTCACCTGTCTCTCAATAAAATTTACAAGGTCAATAAAGGTAACCCTCTGTCCCCTTCTTTCTTGCAAATCACAGGCAGTATTCCTCCATTTTTCTCTCAATTTGTAAGGAAGTTTTAAGATGATACTCCGCATGTTAGACGGTAAGTCCAGGTCTCTCATATACATCACTTGTTCCGTTAGGTTTGAACACCCTCGAAGAAACAGAGCGAATGATTGTAATCCTTCTACATCTTCATTTTTAACAGGTGTCCAATTGAATATTTTTTCCATATAGGCAGATGCTATTTTATGTTCATCTCCAAAATGCTGTGCAAGGAGTGTCTTGGCTCTTTGATAGCCTTGTTCTGGAGGTAAATGCTGACAGCTATGCACGAGATCTTTAGGCTGCCCCCTAGTGTACTGTTCCAAGAAGTGCAAACAGTCAGTCAGATTATTCGTTTTCTTCTCCACTCCATTTTCAAAGGCTCTAATAAAGGACTTATATTGGAGAGGGTCTCCATCAAAAACAGGGAGATTTCTTACAGGGAGAACCGAAGATACATTTTGCTGAACCAAAAGTGCAGTGATTTCATTTTGTTTTTGCATAATGCTCACCATGTCATTTTGATTGTTACCAGTCTGAATTTGGGAATTCAATGTAGGCCCTTGATTGTTACTAGTCTGAATTTGGGAATTTAATGTAGGCCCAATTTGACATTCTTGAACAGTCTGTGCTTGTAGATATGGGGCTTCAGGCTCAAATGGCATTCTATTCATTTGCACAGCAAATTTTTGTTTTGGCCTAACGACTGTTTCAGGATCAGGAGGGGCAGGAATACGAATTTCATGTGGAACAAAGGCATTTGCCTGAGGATTCAAACCAATGGAATTTTGAGTTTTACTCCTCTCCAAATAAGAGTTCATTCCATCAGGTCGAATTGACCCACACAGCGAGGAATTCATTTCTAAAACCTGAAGCTTTGCAGTTGTTGCCGCTAGATCAGTCTCAAGCGCCAGTTGTTCCTTCTCTCTACGGAGATTTTCTTCCTGCGCTTCAATGCGATGTTTCTTCTTTAGGGCTTCGGTGCGTTTGAGAAGAGCAGCTCTCTCGGCTTCTGCCTCAATGCGTGCCATGGAAGTCTTTGATACACGGGATGTACATGAATTTACAGAACTTTTCACACTTACGACATTAGAAACACTATCATCAGGTTTTATTCCATCATCATCAGCATTATCATCATCATCGTGTTCTGCGCCAGGAGGTTCCTTTGGCTGCGAATACGCATTACCGCTTTTAGACAGCCACTCTTTTACTTCTTCAACAAATGCATGACATGCTTTCATCTTTTCCTCAAAGGTCTTATTTTTAGTGTTAAGTTTTTCATTATCTTCTGGTAAAGGCAGTTCCATAAAAGTTTCATGTATGTCGCGTGCATCTTTACAACATTTAATGATCAATGCCAGCTGAGCGTTCACTGCGTTGGCATTATCATTTGATTCCATTAGCGCACGGATTTTATCCATAAGCTTTTTAGCCTGTTTAGTTTTTGCAGTGCGTTTTTCTTGACATGTTTGTATATAAAAGCACACTCCTTTAGAAGTTAATTTAATGGACCGTTTAGATTCATGCCTTTCCTCTTCAGGTAACGTTACAGCTTCTTCATTGCTCATTTCGTTACAAACTTATAACGTTAATTTGTCCTTTTAATAAAAAACAGCGGGGTCTGCTGTCAGGCGACAGAGCATACAAAACAGTGGCAACGTTATCAACTTGATTTTTAAAACAACAAGTCCTTTTCATTCATTCAAGCTACGCGGCCTACTCAAGACTTTTTTTATGAATGAAGGCCGCCTGCTGCGTCAAATCCAACAAAGCGCACAGCAGTCCAATAAGTTCCCGTAACTTGCTTCTTGATAAAACAGTTTTTTTCTCACCGTTGTCCTATACGGCGTTTTCAATTGTGCACATAACATTAACGTTACCAACTGGAGATTTCTTCGATCTGATCCAGGCCTCAATCTCACGACTCCCACAAGCGATGATTAAAGTAATCCATGTTATTTCCCATGAGATATTCCAATATCCGAAGGATCGTATTTCCAAGGAAAGTTTTTTCTTCTTCTTTAATCCATGAGCGGGTTTTTTTACTTGATGTAGTGGCCGTTTGTCAAACAAACTTTTAACAAAATCAAATTAAACTTAAATGAAATAAAGCAAACGACAACTTCTGGCACCCTGGGCAGGTATTGTACGCAGGTAAGAAATAACTTAATTTCCAGGCAAAACTTATCCTTGAGGTTGGTTTATTGTTGGTTCCAGCAGGTAACAAAGCATCTCTCACGCTGGTAAAAAACCATGTGCCCACTACCCAGGTGCATACAGGTGAACTGCCACTTCCTACCTATATCCACCCTTACCTGTGCACGTCACTACCCCCAGGTGTCTAAAACCAAAAACTACAACTAATAAGTTTACCAAATAAAGACTAAATATAAAGCAAAGAAATTAACTATGAATTAGAAAACAAATATTACCAAATTATAGAAATAATAATCAGAAAATATATCAAAATATAAAGCTACCAATAATGTAATTAAATTCATAATAATAAAGAAAGAAAATCAACAAAATTACTAATTAGAGTAAAAATGCAATATAGCTCCCACAATAATACAAAATAAATATTTTAAATCAGCAAAATGAGTTCTAGGCCTAGGAGAGGTCAACAGAACAGAAGTCCAAATAAATAATAACGAGCAAACTCAAACATGACTTGACACAAAGAACTGACCTCCCAGACTGAGACACTGGGGAACATGTATACTGGCTGATCAGGCCATTACAACACACAGGGGAGACAAAGACTAATTACAATTTACACAATGACAAAAACATAGACTTAGGACAGCTCAAAATAAAGACAATATAAAGTAAATAATATTTCCAACGTCAAAAGCAAAATTAATGATTTCAATAATAAAACATAATAATCCTTCCCTGTCCGGACTCCACTTCCTCCCTATGACGTATTGGGGAGATGGGAACGTCCGTCGGACTTTTATTTTGACACGCTGCATTCTGAAACCCTTTTGCCAGTTCGCAGCCACCCAGGAAGTCAGCGTCACGCACGCCACCGGTCTCCTGTCTCCCGGTAAACTTAAATAATAACTCAGAAACAAAATGCTTTTAAATAACGTAACATACATACATAAGAAACATACTGTGTGCACAACAGATGTAACTAATGTGTGAAACGCAAAATAAAAGGTAGAATGAAATGAGGTCGTCTTGCGTGTTTTGTTTGTTTAGTCAGTAAAGTTGTAGCGTGTATATTAAATGTTTGGAAACTGTAGCATGTATGATAACTGTTTGAATGCCTGTTAACTAAACCAAGTAATGTTAGTGACAATGAATGTGTTTTGATATGGATAAAGTTATGGACAATGAAAACCGAACTTAAATATATTGATTAAATGAAGTGTGGGAGTGTATGCGGTGTGAATGCGATGCGCGGTGCTCTGCCACCTGTTTTAAATGTGCGGCCGCGGAGCCGGTCGTCACATCCTCCCCCCCTTCCAAATGTGGACCAGGACAACGGGAGAGGTAGTCCACCGACATGTTCACTTGGCCTGGGACATGGCGGATGTTGAAGTGGAATGGCCTTATTGCGAGGTGCAGAGTCAGCTTGCACTTGGTGTTCTTCCTCCTCTGCCTCCAAGCCAGAGCTTCATGATCAGTCCCCAGAATCCAGAGACCTCCACGTTTGTGGTCTATCGCATCTGGCTGGGGCACCTGGAGCCCACCATATCTGTGCCGAGTGCAGCCTTCTTCTACCATCTCATCCTCGGACGGCATCCCCTTCTGGTACAGTCCCTTCCGTCTCACATAGAGCTCCTTGGGGCCTTCACCAGGGTCCACGTCCAGACAGCGGAACTTCAACCGGTCATGGCCTTCACCATCCTCCTCGAACGGGTGTGACACCTGGGGGCAGGCTCCTGCAGGAACTTCAAAACACGCTGAAAACACAGGCTGCATATGCTCGGACCCGAATATTAGTCTGCTAGATTCAGGGTTACTTCTATGATGTACCTCATGCTCACCCGAGGTGTGGGTAGACTGGTCCTGGAGTGTCTGGCGCAAGTGGCTGAGCCGGGCTTGAAGTTTCCTGATGGTTCTCCACGGCTGGCTTCCCTCCTTGCTCCTCTGGGCCTCTCGCTGCTTCTGCTCTGCCATATGAGCAAGTGGAATGCCAACCAGGTCTGCAAGCGTTGGTTCATGGCCACTGCCGTTCACTTCCGGGTCCTTTGCTCCACCCACAACTCCCAGCATGTCTTCAACACTGATCTCCGATTCTTCAGGCAACACTCTAGAGTCTTGGGGTGTGGTTCGTCTGGTTCTTCTTCCAGTCATCACCATGACATGGAATGGAACGTGGAAGTCCGAAGAAAAAAATCCAAAAAGAAAAAGATGAAACTGCTCTCCTACTACTGATCCCACTTCTGACACCACATGTGAGGGACCAAGCAGTTAGGCACGGAGAAGCAGTTTCAATTTTTAGACAAAAATTTATTTTTAACAAAAATAATACAAAATAAATATTTTAAATCAGCAAAATGAGTTCTAGGCCTAGGAGAGGTCAACAGAACAGAACTCCAAATAAATAATAACGAGCAAACTCAAACATGACTTGACACAAAGAACTGACCTCCCAGACTGAGACACTGGGGAACATGTATACTGGCTGATCAGGCCATTACAACACACAGGGGAGACAAAGACTAATTACAATTTACACAATGACAAAAACATAGACTTACACCGTGTCCTAACTGAACGCGATGCGACTGTATTTGTGCGTCAGAAAGCGTTCCATCACTTTGTTTTCTATTGGAATGTCCTAACTGAATGCTATGCTACGCAACGCGACTAGTCGCATTGCTACGCGACTTTTTAGTCGCGCTGTCCGTTTCTATTTCAGTCGCGCAAGTCGCGTTGCTCGGCCAGATTGAATAGAGAATCTAATCGAATAGAACGTCATATTTAACGCATCCTATGTAGACAGTGAAAGTCAATGCTACACGATAAGCCGACAGTCGCTTTCAATTAGGACACGGTGTTAGGACAGCTCAAAATAAAGACAATATAAAGTAAATAATATTTCCAACGTCAAAAGCAAAATTAATGATTTCAATAATAAAACATAATAATCCTTCCCTGTCCGGACTCCACTTCCTCCCTATGACGTATTGGGGAGATGGGAACGTCCGTCGGACTTTTATTTTGACACGCTGCATTCTGAAACCCTTTTGCAAGTTCGCAGCCACCCAGGAAGTCAGCGTCACGCACGCCACCGGTCTCCTGTCTCCCGGTAAACTTAAATAATAACTCAGAAACAAAATGCTTTTAAATAACGTAACATACATACATAAGAAACATACTGTGTGCACAACAGATGTAACTAATGTGTGAAACGCAAAATAAAAGGTAGAATGAAATGAGGTCGTCTTGCGTGTTTTGTTTGTTTAGTCAGTAAAGTTGTAGCGTGTATATTAAATGTTTGGAAACTGTAGCATGTATGATAACTGTTTGAATGCCTGTTAACTAAACCAAGTAATGTTAGTGACAATGAATGTGTTTTGATATGGATAAAGTTATGGACAATGAAAACCGAACTTAAATATATTGATTAAATGAAGTGTGGGAGTGTATGCGGTGTGAATGCGATGCGCTGTGCTCTGCCACCTGTTTTAAATGTGCGGCCGCGGAGCCGGTCGTCACAGGGATATATATGAGAAACTAGGCCAAAGTAGGCTAAATAAGTACTTTTATCATATCAAATTCTTTTGAACAAAAACATCATGATCATGTGTAATTAGTCATGACTAATGATGATGTACCCAGAGTAATTAATGCTTAAGATCATCTGCTATTTCAGCAGGGGGTCATTAATGATAAACAATGAATTCATGCTAATACCTGATGAGTCATTAGATATTCAGAGATGAAGTAATGCATGAATCATGAATGAAATCATGCATGAATTCATGATAATTCATGTACCCTTACCGCAAAGTGTTACCAAATACTTTTATACTTTTACTTGAGTACCATGCTAACAGGTGACTTGTACTTCTACCAAAGTACTTTTTTTGCTGGGTGTCTGTACTTTTACTCAAGTGGGACTTTTGGATACTTTATACAACATTGGTAAAAAGTACCTTAAACACTACATGAAATTCCAAACAAAAAAAACAAATTAGCAGAAGTTATACATAAATGTGAGTCTACTCATGAAATAAGCACCAAAATCATACTAAAGATTCAAGAGAAAAATAATTATAAGGGTGTGAGATGGATGAATTTAAAGCATACAGTAAATTCGGTTTATATGACATTTAACCTTGTTTTCGGTCGTTTATGATGAAATACAGGTTGTCTGAGTGACAAATGCTTCTGTCCCGAGGATTTTCGGTTGTTGCCGCTTAAAGGAATAGGCCATTTCTTTAAAGTATTGAAGTTGCTGCTTAAAGTATTGAACTTATGCTTTAAAATAAACTCTTCCATTTCTGCCAAGTTATTACAATGTTGCACATCATATTCTTGTAAATCTTTAGAAATTGATAAACTCTGTATCAAGATATGTGCTGAAGTTAAATAGGCCTAACTGTCAGAGCATCCGTTTCCCAAAAGCATAGTTGCTAAGCAACTTAGTCAGTTGGCAATGGGAAATTGCAGTGCAAACAACATAGTTGCTAACTTAGTGAGCAACTATGCATTTGGGAAACACAAACCAGGTGTGTCATTGTTCTCTTGTTGTGTATTTCAGTTGAGGGGTCTGAGCGTGTTCTGTCTTCAGACAGTTCTGCAGAGCAACTGCCACCAGTGATGGATCAACTCTCTTCCTCACACCACAGAGTTGATCTGGAACCCTCTGTGTCTCTTGGTAATCTCTACTGCCAAATTAATTTCTCATTATTATTGCTGTTATTATTAGTTTTGTAAAATTATTCTTTTGATTTTATACATCCAACAATGTGTTCATGTAGGCATACTGTTCCTAACAGTGGGCCTACACAGTCACATATGTTGTCATGTGATTATGCTCAGTCTAATCATTAATTTTGTCAATCACAGATTGTCAAATCAATTTGTGATTTCAAATTAAAAATTAAAATCAAATTTTGAAATCAAATCAAGCTTTAGAGAATGTGTACAGAAACAGCATACATGTTTTCCTTAGAGAACGTTTTGCCTTTTAAAAGCATTTGGAATTTATTTCTAGAAATATAACTAAATAATATGGACATAGAGAGAAATATTCTTGAATGACCACACCATGTAACTGCAGGTCAGTCCTCACTGCAACCTAAACAAAAATGTCATGAGTGCTTTCATTTGTATGGATCATCATATGATTATTAGCTCCGCCAAGGAGGTTATGTTTTCGTCGGCGTCTCTGTCTGTAACATAACTCGTAACGTAACATAACTCAAAAAGTACTACACGGAATTGGATGAAATTTCCGTGTATATTGGTGATCCAGAACACGATATGAAATTTATATTGTGACCACATTGCCTTGGCGGAAGTCTGGGCTCTTTAAGCGCTTTTCTAGTTTTCTTTTTTTTCTTTGCTGCCAAAATTGCTGTATGTGCACATCGCCAAATTACACTCGCAAAAATAGGGAATAAAATGTGTTTACAGAGAATTCCTTTTGCTCCATTTACTGCAATAGACACTTGATGGAAATGGATATTTCTGCATCCAAATGGAATCACTATTTCTCTTGTGTGTTGTAGGATACTCACTAGTATCACACATGGAGTGGAGTGGAGTGCATTCGTCATGGACGAACATGGAGTGGAGTGGAGTGCATTCTTCTCACAGATGTAGTGAAGCTGGATCTGGGAAATCCAGACCTGATTCTTACAAATCTGATAACAGATCATATAGATCAAATAGATCATATAGATCTATTGGATCAAGCTGGAGTGGAGTTCATTGAAGATGTCTGGAGTTCTATAACATATACAGTGCGTATATCTTTATTTCTACATCATTTGCATGACAATAACAAACCTTATTTCACAAAGTATACCTTTGGCATACTGACTAATTTAGTAATTTGTGACATAACCTAGAGCAAAATAGATTGTAGATTAAGATTTTGGGAAATGGAGAGTGCTGATGTTTCCCATGTTAGTCCTCAAACAAATATGCATTGATAGCATACAGTATCCTTGTGCGTGAATGACACTTCTGTAACTAGTGCTGGCAAAATTAACTGATTAATCATGTGATTAATCCAAAAAATTGAACTCGGATTAAAAAAATTAACTCAGATTAATCCTGATGGATATGGTTCCACTTTCATGGCATGTGTTATGTTCAATTTCAGACAGAAAATAGCTCGACTATCAAGTCGAACTATACAAAGCCAAACTAACAAAGCCAACTATTTAGTATCAGGGCCTTTACAGGGCAAAATAAGGATCCAACATACCCTGGCATCCAAATTCTTACTGGAGGAAATGAGTTGCGATTATAAGTGATTAATGATGATTAATCATAGAAAAATGTTGTGATTAATCAGATACATTTTTTTAATCGTTTGACAGCACTAGTACTAACACTTCCGAACACCACAAGTTGTTGATGTTTATGTTGATATAATGTATTTATTTCTCTCACATACTGTAGGCCTAGATGGAGAGACATTTTCATTTCTTCCCAATGGAGCTGGGCCTGCAAGGTGGAGCCAAAGGAAGGTCATTAACTGACAATTGCTTGAACCAATGTCTGTGACAGTTGGGTTAAAAGGGTTATCTACTGTAAATACCTGTCACCTTTACATTTGTGATTTTGTAGATGTTAGATGATCATGTTAGATGTGTAGTCAGTGTAGAGAGACAGATTAGCTAATAGATTGCCATTTGGGTAGAATAAATTACATAAAAATACATTCAGTCTGACACATGTACTATAACACTAAATCACAGGCACGCAAACTAAAAACTGAGCACATAAAGACAGGGAGACAGTGCCCTCTTGTGGCCACGCTCTCTCCTACAGATGCAGGCACATACACAGACATACAGGGCAAGGGATTTCCTGTGTCTTGCAGATCTACCTTCAGCTTGAGTCCCACCTCTTTGCAAAGCTTAGGCTACTTTACATTGGCATTTGCCTCTACTTTAAAGCACAGGTTCGGTGTATGACATTAAACCTTTTTTTCTGATCGTTTACAATGAAATACAATGGTTAAGATTGACATTTCGACCAGCGCTACTGGTCAGTCAAACAATCCTTTCTAAAAACACATTAAAAATCTGAAACTCACTGAGTGATCTGTAGTGTTCACTGATATGCTGAATTTTAAATTTTTAAATAAATTTTAATATCACTACAAATATGACTTCTAGCAAGTTTCATCGTAAGTTGTTTTCTGGGAAGTATATGTGACTCACAAGAAATCCAAATTGATGCTAGAACCTGTTAAACAATTGCTTGGATTTCATTGTTCCATTAATTTACCATTTTAATTTAATTACATTTCATTTAATTTTACTTCATACAGTAGCCAACTCTTAAACTGATCTACAGTACAAAACAATACATATATATATATTCCTCGTACAAGTAAGCCATGGGGAGTATTTAATTAAAAATGTTAGAGGGTACTCTTTTTTAAGCTATGCTGAACATATTATGTTATGTTATTATATGCTCAAATAATATCCCTCCAGTTTCCATTGTCTTGTTCTTCTTCCTCCTCCACTATTGTTTCATATTCATAATCCTCATCCTCTTCATCATCATCTTCTTCTTCATCATCATCATATTCTCCATCTTCTTCATCATCCTCTTCTTCCTTCTTTTCTTTTCTTTTAACAATGCTGTGTACAAACATTGCACCAGCTGCTGACACAACTACTCTTTGTACATTTACTGGAGCTGGTACCGGTGTCCCCTCTGGCAGACGATCAGTCACCACATCCCCCATTGCAGGTTTATATTGAGTGCAATTATCACAACCTTTTTTGGTAATGGGACAATTATTCTTATGGTCCCAGCGCAGAGTGCTTGACTGAATGTTAGAAGGGCGTGCACCTGGCCTATTCTGATAGAGACCATTATAGGCTTGTTGCTCAGCACAAGTGTTTGGATTTCTTGTCCCATTTGAACTTGCATTCGGAACTCTCTTCTGCAGCTCTGTAGGGCCAGCTTGCAAATTTTCCTTATACTTGTAGTGTTTGCGAGCCTGTTTGTTGTTCCCTTTGTAGGTCTGGCCAGTCACCTTGTCTTCAGCAAGGGTTTGGATATGAGGCCTTTGTGGTCTTGTTGGTTTCCTAAACTGGTCCTTGCGCATTTCTTGTCCTGCTTCTATAATCTGATCCGCCCCGCTTTTCCCCACTTGTTTTTGGATTCTTTTTTTGTCAATTTCGTACTTTATTTTTTTCCCCAAACCCTCCCCAGCTCCATAGCCTGCTACACCATCCATTATAACCCCCCCTATCAGATCCACATATGCTCCACTATCTTTTGGATTTTTCATTATTTTTTCAATAGTAGAATAAATGCCATACATTTTTGCTTTGTCTCCATTAGCAAGATACTCTGACACTGAAATTATTGTATCTCCAACCGCACCTCCATATATCCCTCCAGCCACAGCTCCCACTGGGCCCCCAGCTAAGAACCCACCAACACCCCCACCTATGACAAGACTGCTGCGGGTTGAGGACTTCATAGCATCATGACCTCCTTCCTTGTCTCCACATGCATAATGGATGGCTCCTTTTACATGGCCCACTACAGGTACTGAATTAACCATGCTATTCAGACCATATGCAAACTGTTCTTGTGTTTCCCGAGCGGCATCATAATCACCTTCTATTGCATGAACCAGTGATTTAACCTGAGAGACACCAGGACAAAGGTTCAAAAAGTTGATCTGTGTTCTTCTGGCCCCCTCATTGTCTCCACATATGGATTGCACTAATGACTTGACCTGGGAAAGTCCTGGAATGGCATCCATCACTGCTGCAAAAGACAGGGAATAAAATCACAAATGACAAAAAAGTCACATGATTGTTTGCATGATTGTCACATAAGTCCATGGAATTGACCAATACCAAGCCCCGTCCCCTATCACTATGTCACAATCAGGCCCGCAGGGAACCTCAGACAACCTTGGTCAACTTCTCACTTCCCTGCATAATAGACCTTTGTCACAACTCAGCTTGCAGCTTTGTCTTGAAACTAAGGTGTAATATATCACAACGGTGGAAAAATCTGATGACCATATACTCTGTATCAAAGTGGACTGGTTAATTGATTGGTGTGACAACAATTATCTCATTATTAACACAGTGAGGACAGAGGAGATCATTTTTGGTTAGCCACCCAACCTCCAACTACCTTCAGTAAAAATACATGGCTCTGACATCATATTGTATCGAATCGAGAAATTGTGATACGCAGAGTCACGATACTGTATCGTGATACAAGAAGGCAGTATTGTGATACACCCTTTCAAAGTTCTGTAACCCTTCAGTCCAGAAAACAACCACATTATATGATGTGATGCTTCCAAGCTTCAAATCAATATAATTATTAGGTAACACTTTACTTGAAGGTACCTTCATAAGCATGACATGACACTGTCAAATATATGACATTATCATGTCATGAACATGTCATAAATATTATTAACATGTCATAAAATGTTTATGACCACTGTCATGAAGTTTCAATTACACCTTGTCATGACAACTTGACATTGTCTGAGTTGTCTTCATTATGACATCTTGACGTAACCAAAATGACATTACCAGAAGTTGTCTTAGTTATGACAAGTTGACATTATTTTTTTTTGCGATGTCTTTGTTATGACAACTTGACATTAATCAGGATGACATTAAAAGAACTTGTCTTTGTCATGACAACTTGACATAATTTTTTTGTATTCATGGTGCATTATTAAGATTGCTTGGTCAGATAGTCCGGTGAGAGGGTGTACTGGTTGTCCTGACACCATTATGCCACCTTCAGTGGAAACGTTACATTTGTCAGTAAGCTGTCATGAAGGATAGACTGGCTGTCATGACACAGTTGTGACAGTGTAATGAATACATCTTTGGACCTCAAGTCCAATGTCATAAAGGTGTCATTCTATCTGTCATGAAGTGTCAGTGACAACTAAAATTGGTACCACTTCACTTGAGGTCCAATGATGTGCTCATTACACTGTCACAATTGTGTCATGACAGCCAGTCTATCCTTCATGATAGCTTACTGACAAATGTAATGTTTCCACTGAAGGTCAAACAATGTGTTCATTATGACCTCAAGTAAAGTGGTACCAATTTGAGTTGTCACTGACACTTCATGAGAGATAGAAATACTGTCTTGACACCTTTATGACATTGGACTTTACTTGAGGTCCAATGATGTATTCATTACACTGTCACAACTGTGTCATGGCAGCCAGTCTATCTTTCATGACAGCTTACTGACAAATGTAACGTTTCCACTGAAGGTGGCATAATGATGTCAGGACAACCAGTACACCCTCTCATCGGACTATCTGACCAAGCAATCTTAATAATGCACCACGAATAGAAGAAAAATATGTCAAGTTGTCATGACAAAGACCAGTTCTTTTAATGTCATCCTGATTAATGTCAAGTTGTCATAACAAAGACATCGCAAAAAAATAATGTCAACTTGTCATAAGACAACTTCTGGTAATGTCACTTTGGTTATGTCAAGATGTTATAATGAAGACAACCCAGACAATGTCAAGTTGTCATGACAAGGTGTAATTGAAACTTCATGAGAGTGGTCATAAACATTTTATGACATGTTAATAATATTTATGACAGGTTCATGACATGATAATGTCAGAGATATGACAGTGTCATGTCATGCTTATGAAGGTACCTTCAAGTAAAGTGTTACCAATTATTATTTTTAAACTTATCAGTACCCTCTTGTAACCTATTCTAACCATAAATTCATTTAAAAAATCGTGGGGTGTATTGAACCGTAGGTCAAAAATCGCGATACGGACCGAATCATGAGTTGGGTATATTGTTACAGCACTAGTCAAGTCCAATCATACAAATGCCTGGGTGTTATGATTGACCAAAATCTGACTTGGACTGACCACATTGACTTCACATGAAAAAACAACAACAATGTATACTTCCTGCGAAGATTAAGATACTTTGGTGCTAGTGCCCAAAATAATCTTTTTATTTTTACCATCTGTGAGTGTTATGATTTACTGCATTACAGCTTGGTATAGCAGCCTCTCTGTCAAAGATAAAGCTAAACTCCAACACCAAATAAAAATCTGCTCTAAGATCATTGGACTGCCCATAGCAAACCTATTCCAGGAAGCTCACAACAATATGCCCCGATTGGCCACATGCATCTCTACTGACATCGCACACATTCTTCACCAAGAATATCAGCTGTTGCCCTCCAACAGGCGTTTCAGAGTGCCCTCCTTTAACCGCAACAGACCTAAACATTCCTTCATACATCAATCAATTCTTCTGTTGAACCAGTCTTGAGACTGTATGTATAGTGCCATCCATCCATGATGGTAATATCGTCAAGTTATGTGGGTTGTATGTAATGTGTGTATAGTGTGTAGGTATGCATGTATGTCTATATGTATGTCCGTACGTAGGCCAGTGTCCTCTATCTACCTTTATCTGTGACCGTGGGCTACTAGTCCCAGGCCCCAAGCTCTGTTTATGTCTGTTGGTGCTTTATACTCCACGTGCATGGTACATGTGCAATAGTCTTTTGATGTTATGTGTATGTCCTGTCTTAAACGAGTCTTGCTCAGGGATGCAAAATGAATTTCAGTGAAAACTGACAATAAAGTCCTATCGTATTATATCATATTGTATCGTAAATATGTGTTTGGGCACCTGTAAGAAAGCTTATTTGCTATGGATGTGTGGGATGTGTTTTTTCTCCCTCGCCCTTTCGCTCAGGCCATGCCTGTTCATTCATACTTTTTTGCCTTTAATTTGATAGGAGAGTAGAGAGTGTGACAGGAAATGACTGAGAGAGAGAGAGAGAGAGAGAGAGAAGGGTAGGTGTTGTGTTGTTAGTTCATATTCAGATTCATCAGAAGACATGAACACACACGCAGTCAGGAGCGGAGGAGCAGCATATCATTTTACTTTCTCTTTCTCATCACAATACATACATTACACTAGCGCCACCTAGTGTCTCTAGTAATTACTGCATTTAGAAACACAATGCATATAAGGTGAATAAGGTGAATAGACACAACATCTTCCCCTTTTTAACAAAGAATGCCTGTAGTAACTATATTAAGCTAAATTAACCTGGCATTATCACTCTTAACAGTGCATGTAATTCAGCAACACATTTCAACACATTTCACCATAGTAAATAACACAATTTACTTTTCCATGACAAAGTCTTTTGTCCAGCTAGGTGCATTCCTAATCCTGACAGGTCTGGGCTGGGTATCACAGTCAGTGTCAGACGTTTGTTCAGTCCCTGTATTAACACAGTCCATTGCTCTATCAGAATCAGTATCTGTGCTCAATTCTGGAAGTGCTGAAAGGTGTGAGGCATTCCAGGTCCTTCCATCATCCAGCAGGTAAGTGTCTAGTCCTTTTCTCTTCAGTACAGTTTTTGGTTCAGAAAACTTCAGTTCTCCTTTCTTTACTTTCCATGGCTTCCTAACCCGCACTTGGTCACCAGGTTGGAAGTTGGAGGTTTTGGCATGTCTGCGCAAGTCAGTGTATTCTTTCATTTTGAGTTGTTTATACTCCACTCTTTCTTGCACAGATGTTTTATCCGTTGGTGGGACAGGCATGTCAATTACCTGTAGCTTGGTTCTCATTCGCCGACCATGGAGCAGTTCTGAAGGGGATACTCCAGTCGTAGAATGGGGTGTTGCTCTGTAGTCCATTAAGTAAGCTCTCAGGAATGACTTCCAGGGTTCACCTTGAATTGACGCAGTTTGTAAACAGTCTTTAACACTCCTATTAAACCTCTCCACTTCGCCATTCGCTCTCGGATAATACACTGAAGATCTCAGGTGTTGGATTCCCCTCTTTTTGAGAAAATCAGCGAATTCAGAAGAGAGAAATTGAGGTCCATTATCACTGATCAATGTCTTTGGATTCCCTTCTCGAGAGAAAACTGAAGTCAGAAACAGGATGATAGTAGCTGTATCAGCCCGTGGCGCAAAAGCTACTTCAGGCCATTTGCTAAAGTAGTCTACCATTGATATGGCAAACCTACAGTCAGGAGGTGCTATTTCAATCGGGCCTATGATGTCCACAGACACCTTTTCCCAGGCAGCAGCTGGTAGGGGAACAGGCTGAAGTGGAGCATCATGGGTGACAGTGGATTTATCATTTTGTCTGCATGTAGTACAGTTCTTAATGCAAGTCTCTACCTGACAGTCCATTTTAGGCCACCAGTACAATTCCCTAAGGCGTTGTTTGGTGCGTACAATACCTTGGTGGGTTTCATGGCTTATGTCAATGAGTCTTTTCTGCAGTGATAATGGAACCAGCAAACGATGAGTACCTCTGACGATGCATTCATCCATGACTGCAAGTTCATGGCGAATTGGGAAGTATGGCTGTAAGTCAGGCTCCAATGTAGTCTTTCGTGAGGGCCAGCCTTTCTGTATCTGAACACGTAGCTTGGTGAGTACTGGACAGGCGTTGCACTCTGAGCGAAAGACCTCCTCAGACACAGCACTCAGGTCAGTGAGGATAGCAGCTACAGACTCAACATCTTCTGCACATGCATTGTCTGTTTCAGGAAGTGGAAGCCTAGACAAACAATCAGCAACATGGTTCAGAGATCCAGTTCTGTATTCAACATCATAGTCAAACTCCAGTAGGCGAGCAGACCATCTCGCTATGCGAAGACCAGCACGATTATTTCCCTTAGTAGTCAGCAGTGTTGTTAGTGCTTGATGATCAGTACGTAAAAGGAATTTTCTTCCCCACAGCCAAGTCCGCCATTTCTCAGCGGCCCAGACGCAGGCTAAAGCTTCCTTCTCTACAATTGAGTATTTCCTCTCTGCATCAGACAGACTGCGAGAAGCAAAAGCAATAGTCTGCTCTGCACCCTTACTGTCCAGCTGAGTTAAGACAGCACCTACGCCGTAGTCTGAAGCATCGGTTGATACAATGGTAGGCTTGCTGGGGTCAAAAAGCACGAGTGCAGGGCTATGCACAATCAACTGCTTGACATGATCAAATGCTGCTTGAGCTGCCTTGTTCCAGTGAAATGAGCAGTCTTTTCGCAGGAGAGCTCTCATTGGTTCAACGACAGTCGCATAGTTAGGAACAAACTTGCTATACCATGCACTCAGGCCAAGGAATGAGCGCAGGGTTGCAGGATCGGCAGGGGGTGGAGCTTGTAGGATAGCAGCAACATGTGAGTCATCTGGTAGCAGACCCTCTGGTCCAATCTTTTGGCCAAGAAAGTTCAGAGTGGTTTGACGTAGTTGGCATTTATCAACATTAAGTTTCAGTCCTGCATCATTAATTCTGTGTAACACTGCACGCAGATTAGCTTCATGTTCAGCTTCTGAAGAGCCATAAGTAATGACATCATCAAGGTAGCATTGTACCCCTTTAAGGCCCTTGAGGATTTCAGTCATCATCTTTTGAAAAGCTGAAGGCGCTGAACTTAGCCCGTAGGGGACTCTGCAATACTGGTACAAGCCTTCATGCGTAATGAAAGCAGTGAGCCCTCTACTCTCTTCATGCAGTTTCAGTTGATGGTAAGCAGATTTCAAATCTAGAGTTGAGAACATGACAGCGCCACGCAATTCTGACAGTATGTCCTCAATCAGTGGCAAAGGATGGCTATCCATAATCACAGCCTTATTAGGTTCTCTCAAATCAACGCACATGCGTATGCCACCAGTCTTCTTTTTAGTGACAACAATCGGAGAGACCCATTCAGATGCATCAATTTTCTCAATTATACCATGCTCTTCCAGGTTCTTTAGTTCCTTGGAAACAGCTTCACGAACTGAGAGGGGTAAGCGTCGAAGTCTCTGCTGTACAGGCTTCACTTCAGGCCGGAGCTTCACCTTGTGCACAAAGTTCTTAGCACATCCAAATGCAACTGGAGATTCACATTCCTGTTCACATTGAGTGATTGAAGCTTTGGCTTGGTCAAGTGTAGCACAGACCTTCGGAGCCTCTGGTATTAACTGTCCACCTTTAATGTGCAGCTGGAGAGCTGTCACCAGGTCCATGCCCAGTATAGGCGTCCCTGTGTTCACAATGTAGAAGTCTGTAGAGGCACTATTACCATTGTAATTAACATCAGCTCTAAGGCATCCTAATACAGTCAACTTTTCCCTAGAATAGGTCACAAGTTGCACTCCAGGATTTTTCAAATTAACTGAACTGAAATTTTCTTTGTAAACACTCTCTGGTAGAATAGAAACACCAGACCCTGTATCTATTAGCAATTTAACATTACATTTGTGTGCAGTATTTTGTACAGTGATAGTAACAGGGCACATCAGTTTTGCATCAGTAGTGAAACTTTCAACAGTTAGAACGGATATTTCAGGCACAGTCACTTCATTAACAGGCTTTTGGGCAGATTTGCACACTCTTGAAAAATGTCCAATTTTTCCACAGGTGTTACATTTGCTGTCTTTGGCAGGACATGATTTGTCATTGGCTTTGTGATCAGCAGAACCACATCGATAGCACGTGATAGCTCCGTCATTCTTCTGAGCGGTTTTGGCTTTAGGCTTGCGCGCCTTCTTTTGAACATGAACGGCAGCGACAGGCTTAGTATCACTGACAGCTATGGCCTTTGCATCGGCTATGGCAGCTTCAGTGCGCCTAGCTATTTGCAATGCTTTGTCCAACGTTAAATCTTCCTCCATTAACAGTCTTTCACGTATGCGGGAGTTATTTGTTTTCTCTACAATCTGATCCCGTAGCATTTCATCTTCCATCCCTCCAAATTTACATTGTTTTACGAGCTCTCGCAATGCAGCGACATACAAATCTGTTGACTCACCCACAGCTTGTGCTCGTTGCCTGAAACGGTATCTTTCGGCGACAACGTTCAATTTGGGGCTGAAGTATTTTTCCAGAGCCTGTACTGATCCGTCGTAGTTGTCAGTCTCGAGTGGTAAGGTGCTGTAGATTCGGTTACCCTCCGTTCCCAAGCAGTGAATTAGCAGGGCCCTCTTCCTCGCAGCAGAAAAATCATTGCCCCCGATAGCAAGCAAGTAGTTGTCGAACAACTTCTTCCACGTAGCAAATGGAAGTTTAGGTTCACCTGGGCAATCCAGGAACACAGCAGGCGGTTGCAAGGAGAGAAGAGCCATCACTTCTTCACTACTACTCTCGTCGCCAATTTGTTGTGTTGTTAGTTCATATTCAGATTCATCAGAAGACATGAACACACACGCAGTCAGGAGCGGAGGAGCAGCATATCATTTTACTTTCTCTTTCTCATCACAATACATACATTACACTAGCGCCACCTAGTGTCTCTAGTAATTACTGCATTTAGAGAACACAATGCATATAAGGTGAATAAGGTGAATAGACACAAC